>CAOJBK014729670.1:0-23921 GCA_948294925.1 Codiaeum variegatum
ATCCTCACGTATGGAGAACCATGTAGTACTTTACCCGAGCGGATTTAAATGATGTTGGAGGTCCGATCAGAAGGCCACCGGTGGACTCTAACAATTTCAAGATCAAGTCGACCATTATCAATATGATCCAAAACTCCTGTCAATATGGAGGATTGGCTCATGAAAATCCACACACTCACTTGGATGAATTTATTAAGATCTGTGATACGTTCAAGCTGAACAGGGTGTCAGAAGATTCTATTAAGCTGAGGTTGTTCCCATTCTCCTTGAGGGACAACCCGTAGAAGTGGCTGAAATCTTTTTTCATTTGACATTTCATAACTTGGGAGCAATTGGCGGTAGCTTTTCTTGAGAAGTACTTTCCCCCAGCAAAAACTACTAAGCTCCGTCAAGAAATTTATTCTTTTTCACAACCAGAGGGGGAATCTATCTATGAAGGCTGGGATAGATTCAAGGACTTGCTGCTTAGATGTCCACATAATGGGTTTGAGCTATGGCAGCAAGTGGAAAGCTTCACCAATAGTCTAAATTACAATAATAGACAACTTTTGTTGGCATATAGAGGAGGATCATTGGAGTAAAAAACCCCAAAAGAGGTGTGGGAGCTAATTGAAGAAATTTTCAGGTCCTATTATGAGTGGTTACCCAACCCATGTGATCAACCAAGGTTAAGGGCACCGAGCATTCATTCCGTTGACGTGGTCAAATCTCTGACAACCCAAATTAAAGCTTTGAATAAGAAGTTTTTGTTCACCTCGGGCACTTTGAGGCAATAAGTGCTAATTTGTAAAAGTTGTGGTGGTAACCACCATGTGCACAAGTGTAACATGTTGGGTTCTTTTGGTTCAAATGGCTCAATTAAGGGCCAGGAGCAAGTCAACTATATGGGGAATATACAGAGGGGAGGTTACAACCCCTATTCAAACACTTATAGTCCTAGGCGGAGAGATCACTCAAATTTTTCATGAAGGAACAATAATGAGAAGAGGGTTCCTCCACCCGGATTTTATCCAAGAGCCCCTATGCAACAACAAGCCCTTCCATAGAAGGAAAGTGATTTGGGAGAGATATTGAAAGAAAATATGCAAGCTAATGACAAAATATTTCAAGCACAAGATGTCATTAATAGGAATGATTAGGCCTCAATATAGAAACTTGAGACCTAAGTAGGTCATATTGCTAGAATGCTAAATGAGCGGCAGTTGGGTACACTAACTAGCAACACCAAGGCAAACCCGAGAGGGGAGTTAAAGGCTATCACTTTGAGGAGTGGTAAAACTATGGATGGTGTAGTGAATGAGATTGAGGAGAAAGATGGGAAAGAGGATGAAGAACCCCACTATGTTGAGGTAGAGGTAGAATTTGAGAAGCAAGAGGAGCTACCAAAAGCACCAACATGGGTCAAGGAGTACAAACTGAGGGTGCCATATTCAGCACGAATACAAAAGGACCACATGGAGGCACAATTTGGTAAATTTCTTAAACTTTTTAAGCAGCTTCATATTAACATTCCTTTTGCTGAAGCACTAGCACAAATGCCCAAGTATGCAAAATTTTTGAAAGAGCTTATCTCTAACAAGAGAAAGCTCAAAGAAGTATCCATGGCCTATTTGTCCTAAAAGTCTTCAAAAATAGTTCAAAGAAGATTGCCAAAGAAATTACAAAACCCCAATAGTTTCAATATTCCTTATTTCATTGGCAATCTTGATGTTAAGAGGGCATTAGCGGATTTAGGGGCTAGTATTAGTGTAATGCCTTATCATATGTTTAAAAAAGCTTACTATCGGGGAACCAAAGCTAACATAAATGAAAATTCAACTAGAGGATAAATCCATCATTTTCCCTAAGGGGATAGTTGAGGATGTGTTAGTCAAGGTTAGAAAATTCATATTTCTAATTGATTTTATTGTGCTGGAAATGGATGTCAGCACATATGTCTCTTTAATTCTAAGAAGACCATTCCTAAATACCCCCCGCGCCATCATCGATGTCCATGAGGGTACCCTCACCTTAAAGGTGGGTGAGAAGAAAGTAATTTTTAATGTTACCCAAGCCATGAAACACCCTTTGGTTTTTGATGATGAAGGATTATGCAAGGATCTATATGATTGTGAATCCCTCAATTTTGTTACTAATTTTACTTTTAAGGACCCCTTTGAAAAGTGTCTTTTGCAAGAATAGGTAGAGAAAGAGGACTTAGAAGCGATGGAGGAGTTGAAGTACTTGGAGGGTAATGGTTACATAGAGAGAAGGAGAGCATAAGCCAATCAAGATGCCCCATGAGGAAAAAATAAGACCTTCCATAGAAGAATCCCTAGAATTAGAGCTTAAGGCACTCTCGGAACATTTGGAGTACACCTTCTTGGGGGAAGGAAGAAAACTCCAAATTATTCTAAATGTCAGGCTATCTGAAGAGCAAAAGGTAAAGTTGGTGGGTCTTTTGAAGAACTATAAGAGAGTGATTACCTGGAAAATAACGAACATTAGAGGGATTAGACCATCTTATTGCACCCACAAGATTCTTATCTAGGATAACTTCATGCCTTATTTGCTCTTTTCAATTCAACCTCTCTTATTTCATTTACAGTTATTTTTGTTTAGGCCGCCTTGACCTTTTGAATAAAACCGAGATTTGGGGCATATTTTATACCATAAAATGACTCAAATCTATGAATCTCAGCTAAGTGTATACCTTTTCTCTTTAATGGTCCATGTTCCTGCACATGATGAGAAACAACATCAGTTCGAGGTTTTTCAAATGATTGCAACCCCCAAACAATATCAAAGTCTTTATTAAAATATCGGTCAACCACTGTTCCCCACCAAGTAGTAAAGAGAGGGTCGGTTTGAGGTTTATTAAGGATGTAGTCAAACTTAGTAGATATGGCCTGATTATAGTTAAGATCATTTATTTCAGAAATCATATACAAAGGCACTTGAGGATGATCACATTGGTCATTATTTGCTGAAAAATAAATAAAGAAAGGGAGCCCTTGGGTGAAGCCCATCTATCGAGCACAAAAATTGGCAAAATATACCTCAACACCACATTTGGCATCTATTTGGGTATTGACATTAATGTCTCATGCCATTAAAGTGCTAACCCAAAAATATCCCCACTCAACATCATCAGAGTTATTCCTATTAAGTTGTCGATTACTAAAATTGTTTCTAGTCCAGGAAGGACCAAATTCTCTGGGCTACAAATGGCAAAAGAGGAGATCAGCCCGACGGTCAGTACAATAAAAGAGGCAGAAAGTATCCTTATAGGTAAAAGGCCTGAGCTTCGAGAATCTAATTAAATGAGAGTATGTGAAGATGGACTCAGGATTAGGATGAGGGGAATGATGAATGAACTCAAGAAAATAAGTGAGAAGCCACAATTGGATGTTCCATAAAGGACCGATCATATTTCCAAGGGGCCTCAGGCCACCTATATCTAAGAATGATTAGATTTACCTATACAACTAAGAAAGGATATAGGGGTCGAGGACCATCCTCCTACCTTGAGCAAGAGCAATGGCTAGGTCAAGGTGTTATTGAGTTACCTTAACTAAGATTGTGCAAATTATGAACTTGCACAACCAATAAAGAAGAAAAGTTGTGTGCTCGGTTTCACCAGGGATAGGAAGAATGACCCTGTGTTTATTCAAAAAATTACCATAATCGAAGGCAGTATTCTCAAAAGTCAATTTGACTGAGGAAGAAATGGAAAAGGTGGCATCTATGTTCTCACTAAAAATCGACTCCCCTGTAAAACAAGCAATATCATATAAGGAGACAAACATTAGTCTAAATCTAAAAGCAAAAACGTTACAATGGGTCGATCAGAAAAAAACTGTTGAGTAAAGAATTTATTTAAGTAGCATAGATCAAGAAAACTAACTATGCTTGACTTTTTCCAGGAAGAAGAAAAGTAAAGAGAAAGCCTCTGATTCCACTCAAAATACTCAGAATAAAAGTTGGGCCAAGGTTGGCTAAGACTACTTTAAGTCCAAGGAAGCAAATATTGTCTCTTTTAAAGAAGGATCGAGCTTCCTTACAAAAAAGGGTATTAAGGTATTTCTCCTAAGGGGTTATATTGTAAACATGGTTGATAATGAGACTGAGGTTGCAAGGAACAATTACCTGGACCGAATAGGTTTCATCAACATTATTAGTAACACTATCAAAGGCTTCTTTTGGGGAAATTAAGACAACGTTTTTCAACATCCTATAAAAAAACTAAAATTAGAAAAGATTGGCCGAGGAATATGAATTCAAGATTGGCTGAAGAATTTGAATAAAAGAACGACCAATTATTTTAAATTTACAAAGGTCGACTTACTTGAATATGAGAGAGAGCAAAGGAAGCAGATTCTTAAGGGAAGGAGGTTTTTAATGAGCAAATGCAAGCAAAAGTATAAGTGTTGAGAATTGCATCCCTTATATAGAGCAATGACCAAAATGGTGAATTTAATAGAGGGATGTTTCATCTTCCTAAACAAAAGTCAGAGACATGGTAAAGACGCCATTTTAGATTTCAAAAAAGAGCTATTGCCATTCCCTAAAATGATGGTAGTAAAATTTATTGCCCAAAACCACTAGAAAACATGATCAGTCAAAAGACTCCAATATTCAAGGAGTGACTCAACCTAAAAAAAAGAAAAAGAAAAGATTGCCTTCTTTCTCCTCGGAATATTCAGTCAAAAGAAGGCAGGAAGCATTGTTTACACTATGCTTTTTATGGGCTGAACCCATCTATTAAAACAATGGACTTTTCATATTCAAATGATAAATGTATGGCCTAATTAGAGAATCTTATGCAGCGTATAACCAGGCCTTCACCACATTGATTATTTCTTAACTAAAGTACCCCTGGGCAAGTGTTATAAATTTGGAATGGTTCAGATCCCAAGGGATCATCTGACATCATGACTACTCAAATTAGTAACATGCATTCAACTACTTATTCCAGTCCAGGGCTGAATCAAGTGAAGGCAGAGGCTACTTGTATTTCACCAACTTTTGGTTGACGGTCATCGACCTATATACCAGACCCTGTCCGAGTAAGGTGATAGCTATCAGCCTATATTCTGACGACTATATTTATTTTTTTAGGCACTAAAATCTCCCTCAGGGATGAAGTTGATGACTACTTGGCCTATATACTAAAGACCGACAAGATTCTATCATTTATTACTATATTTCATTTTTCTTTAGTTTAGTAGGATAAAGTTTGTAAACAATCCGAAAAGATTGTATTGCTTCTAATTAATATATATATTATTAAAAAAAAATTGCTCATTTGATTGTGCTTGTGACCAATAGTTATTTCTAATACAAAAATCTACTTAAATAATCTAAAAATTTTGTGACTGAGCCCGTCAGACATAAACACTGTAACTAGCATAAATATATCATAGAATAAAATAAATGATTAAAGATTTAAAAAAATTAAATAACATAAAGTTTTTATTACCTTTAAAATATATAGTATAATAAAAATTTTAATAATTACATATATAAGCTTGAAATTTATTTTATATTTATATTTAAGTTAAATAAATAAAATATATTTGAAATGTTAAAAGTAGTCTTTTTATAAAGGTGAAATTCAAATATATATTATGGTGCTCTATATATATAAGTTTGTGCTATTATACTAAGAAATAAATTGGTTGCAAAGGGGCTGTAAAATTGTTATGGTTAACAGTGCTTCATGCTATGCATTTAGTTTATTGATAAAAAATTTTGTACAAATCCACAAGTAACGAGTGATGCCTTTCGTTACTCATTAAAGAAACAATGTTTGGTTAAAAAACGCTTGTGGCTTATATATATATATATATATATATATATATATATAGCCGATGTTTTTTGAAAGAATTACAGCTATATATAGGTTGAGATTCAATCAAAACTCTTTTAAAATAAGAATTAAGGATTGAATATCAACTACTAATTTTTAATTTTAAAAACTTAATTTAAAGGTTGAGATTAAATTAAATGACATTTAATATTGACCTAATTTGTTTCCAACCATTTACTTGGAATTTCGCTGAACCCCAGAACACTTTGGTCCTACATGAATCCCAAGCACTTAACAAAATTTGTCTCATTCGGTCTTTGGTGGTTCGGCTTCATAGGAGACAAGTGTCGCTAGCCCCATGAAAAGGTATACTGCAAGGTATCCAGAGCTGACACGTGCCCTCTTCAACAAGATTTTCACTTTATAAATACAATTCTCGATAACTCAAACGAGGTAATACTTACATGCAATCTAAACTCTAAACTGAGTTCCATTATTAAGAGTTTTCTCACTAAAAGTTATATCACCGGACACCATGTCTGGCCACCTCTAACCGTTATTTTTTTTGTGCAGACTGTTCTAGCTCAATCAAAGTTATCGTAATCAAGCGGTGTGACCATCCCACACGCATCAATTTATTCATTTTTTTTTCTTATGAAGACACTAGTGCCATTTTTTACGCCATATAGAAGACGTTGCTGCCTTGCTTTATTATATACTATTACCATGAAATGTTTGATAAGATATATGAAAAGAAATCAATGGTATCGTTGATTAATAACCAATGTAATTTTATTATGTAATATGGTACTTGTCAACGTTGAATTCCCAATTTCATAAATTAAACTTAAGAAAAAGTCATTATAGTTTTATAGGAAAAGTTTTATCTTCTATAATACTCATTTTAAATGGTTAATATAATTTATAAACTTTAATTAGTAAATGCTGGACAAGTTTCTTAAAAGTCATATCCATTGTTGTTTTTTTTTTTATTTCCTTCAAAATTACTTAAACAAAAACAAATAATTAGACAAGAAAAACATAAGAAATAGTTTATATAATAGTTGGATGAACAAGTTTCTATAGCTTATAAACATCATTTTACCAGGAGATCACATATAATCATTAATAGACTATACACAATTATCAGTCGACCATACACAATTATCAGTGAACCACAAATAGTAACCACTAGACTATGCACAATTATTATTAGATCACCCAACTACTTCTAGACTACACAAAATTACCAATAAATTACATACAATTATCAATAAATTACACATAATTATCTACCAGGAGATTACATATAATCACCTATTAGAAGATCACACACAATCACTAATAGATTATTCATAATCACTTGTAAACTACATACAATCATTAATAGACTATACACAATCACTAATTAAATAAAAAGCACATTTAAAAAAATTAGAATTTAAAATATAAATTAGAATGTAAAAAAATATAAATTAGAAATTAAAAAATAAAAGGAAAAAAAAGAACTCAAATTAGAAATTTAAAAAGAAAAAGAGAACAAAAATTTACACAACAAAAAAAATGGAAATTATTGGAATTTAAAACCATGAACATACATGGCTATTCCATTAACTCAACGAAAATAATGACCCATTCAAAAAACAAAAAAAAAGAATTTCCAAACAGCAAAAGAAATGGAAAAAAAACATTCACACCCACATATATGCAATATTGAACCATTCAGACGTGTAAAAAAACTTCAAAAAGAATATCCTGTCCATTAACTTTATTAAAATTTGACAAATATCATTAATGAAATTTACACATGATTTTATTTTTAACTATTAGATCATAATAAATAAATGAATAGATTTCATTTTAAAATTCTTATATAATTCCTATAATATATATATATATATATATATATATATATATATATATATAAATAAAAGTGTGCCCTTCTATACTTGTAATAAATACAAAATTTATATTACCCATTATAATTTGAGTTAAAGATAACATAAAAAAATTGCTAACTCAATTTGATAACAACTCGTGATTGTTTGGACAGGTCACCAGTTATTTAGCCGGTTTTAATGGGTTTTTAATACAAATTTAGTTCGATTTTCAAGTTTATTGGTCGGACCGGCCAGTCCGATCTAGTTTTCAAAACATAGTGTGGAATCCATTTAAAATAATTATTAAAAATTAAATTTCTTTTTATTTTCAAATATTATTAACAAATAATTCTTTTCTTCTTCTTCTTTCTCTTCGTCTCATTTTGTTTACTAGCACAAACCATACAACTCTTAAAGAGAAATTGTTGTCCCTCCACCAATAACCACCATCGTCATCCTCTGACACCTCTACCTAACTAAACTTGGTGTCTTCTTTTTCACTCTATCCTGAGCCACCCTCCTAACCTCCACCTCTATGTCAGTAATGGCACTACTGCGTCCCCTATATCTATCTCCATTACCCCACCTTCATTATCCACTACGTCTTTCCATTTCCATAATTATCTATACAAAGATGTTATTTTCAACTTAATTAATATATAAATTGGAAAAAAATAGCTATAAAACAAAAAAGAGTACCTATATGCCCGCTGGTACGCATTGTTAGAGTGCGATGAAAAACGCTCGAAGCTATGAGCCTACGATTGAAGATTGAGGCTGATGGGTCCCAATTCAAGTCTCATGATTGGCTTTTTGAAGACATTAACACTAATGTGCATATTGTGTTTATGTTCAATTTTAAATTTTAGATATTTAAGATGAAGAATGTAGAGGAAAAATTTGAAGATGAGAAAAATAGAGCAATGGGTAGAATTGAATAAAGAAAAATGAAATGGAACGTGATAAGAACAACAAGCAGCTCTTCCTCTTCTTCTTCTTCTCCTTCTTCAATTTCAATGTCTTCAACTTCTTTTGGTGGCTCTTATTCAATAATGGAGTGGAATAGTGCTTTTAGATCGAAATCCCTTAAAAATTTATTTCAAACTAATTTTGTTTCCAATTCCATCTTGCTTTATTAAAACTATACATCGAGCTTGAGGGCTCCATCTATTGTGAAACACCACCATATGAGCCACTCAATTTTTAAATGACTCAATCTAAGAGAACTAGATGGGGTCCCACAAGGACTTGGATACCTTTTTTTTTTCCTTTCAGTCGTTTTGGTTTAGAAAATGGGATCCATGTTAACTATCTCTGATAAAATGGAGGAGGCTCAGTCGGAAGGCTCACAATGTGAGACAATAAGATTAAATAAAGAATTGTATCTTAATCTTAACTTTCATATGTTTTGAGTATATTTTAATCTTTAAAGATTATATTCTCAATATTTTTTTTTCATTGTTGGGACAAGTGAGAAACTATTTGTAAGGGTTAGAGAATGATTGAGTGTTAATCTAGTGAGAACACATATTAGGTTTTGGAGCAAATCTTGGAAAAACTCTTATAAGGTTGAGATAAAATCTTAGAAATCTCTTATAAAAGGTTTATGAATTAGCCTTGGAAACTCTTGGGTTAATGAATGAGAGAGACCCTAATGAGATCTTTTAATCTTGGTGTAAGATTGGTAAAACACCATTGTAAGTTTAAAGTAAATTTAGTGAAATCTCAATTGGTGAATTAGGAGAGTGGACATAGAGATCAATTGGCCTAAACCACTATAACTCTTGTGTAATCGTGTTTACATTTTTTATTTTGCAGTTCATTCATCATAAGGATTCATAATCCATAAAGGCTTTTGAGAAAAAAAAAACTTAAATAACCAATCCTCTTTGGTTTTTTTCTTGACTACGTAACTAATCCCTAATGAAGTTTAAATATGTTTGGAAGATTTCATGTAATTAAACCATGAGAGGAACCCACTAGAGTCAACCATGAATTTAATTAAGACAAGTATTTAAAATGCAAATTACTTGACTTTAAACATGATTATGCAATGATTATGGTTATGCAACTGATAACACCGAAATGCAATGTAATGAAAAGTGATTATATTTTAGAGATATAATCACCTAAGATTATCCTAACCACCTTAAAAGATTAGTTGGCCAGACCGATCTTTTTTTTACCGTACACATAGTACACAAAAGGATTATGTAGTTAAGAAAAGGGCTACCTTTAGAGTGGTATAAAGAAGGAAGGAAGAAGAAATTCTCTAGGATTTAACTAAAGGAAAAAATAGGGGGAAAGAGGGTGAAAGGCTCTATTTATAGGAAAATTTGAATGGTAAATGACCAAATATCCTAGAATTTTAGTTGTGCCTTAGTTTAGGTTAAGGGTATGAGTGGAATTTCACTTAAGACAGTAGAAAATAATTTTTTGAGAGGAGCATATGAAGCAATCAAAAAATGGTATGGGTCTAAAAGGCATAGTGCCTATGGCAATAAATAGGGGTCTTGTAGTCGCTTCTAGCCCTTTGATGGCAGCAAAAGTAGCCTTTCAGTTCCTGCCAATCCCCTGACAACAACTACACTTTACAGTCCTATAATGTACTTTTTTCACTCTAGTTTTCTTGCAAACTTTTGGATGATGTTTTTAAGGCCTCCCCAAACTCAAAATTTGATGTTCTTGGTGTCATTGGACTTAATTCTAATATTGTTTGCAAAATATGGGTTTCGAAATAGTTTAATTAGTTTGGTTGAACCAAACCAAACTAAGATATTCTTTAATTGTTGGGATTTGAACATATTCCATAGTTATTAGCATATCTACAAATGAGGGATGACACTCAGAAATGCCATTTTTGAAGAGGAAATAGGGTTGGTCAACTAATTGACTTTTCTTTAAAGACATTTTCGGGAGATACAATTTTGAGGGTTCATAGTTAATCTCTACTTTTGTTAGTATAGAGCTAATATCGAGAGTTATTGAGGACTATAATAGAAAAAGTGATTATTTTGCTTATTTTCTCTTAAGTGCTCACCATTATCTAGGGGGATGGATCTATCAATTCCTTTTCGTTTCTCTAGAATTGCTAGACAACTTCAATCCTGAATCCACCCATACAATCTTTGTTTTGGGGCCAAAGTTGCCTCTCTCTAAAAGTTCAAAATTTTAATGATTAGGTAGTAGATGATGGTTTTATCATTGAAGATGTTCCTCACTTAATATATTTCCCTCCTTATTTACCGATAATTTCATTTTTACTTCTTTATTCTATTCTAGTTATAATTTGTGCTTGTGAATTTTCATTTCTAAATTCTTTCCCTCTCAATCATACCTAAATCCTTTACAGAAATAAAACATATGAAATAGATTTATAGAGATATGTAAGTCCTTAATTTAGTTAAGGAATTTGCATTCAATAGACTTAGAAGAATCAAAGGCTCCTAGGGAAGAAACTTGTTTTACTATGTTGTAGGGTAAGGAAGATGAAATTGGATTGCTTCGATCATTATAGTACTTCATGCTATTCTTTAAGTTAGAGAAACATATCTCTACCCCCTTTTTCATTCCATTAGGAATATCCTTAACCATTTGATAGTTCGAAAGCATTTGATGCTTATGAGATCCTGAAATTAGTCGCTTGGCTATTGAAAGGGGGAGAGAAGCTGTAAGCTAACCGATCTCCCCCCGCAAGGCATAGGCTAAAGCCTTTGAAATGAGGATCTAAGTGACAGAACCCCCAGAATGGTGTCCCTTTAGAAATTTTAATGTTTAAGTGTTAGTGTTAATCCATTTCCTTTGGCTTCGGTCTTAGCTTAGAGTTTGAAAATTAGGAAGATCCTTACCCTCCAAGGTTAATTGACTCCCTTTCAATTGTAGATGTATTAGAGTAGTAGAAACTTTCTAACTCTTTTTTAAGTGAAGTATGGGACGAAAAAAATGTTATTCCTTGCCTTTGCCCTCCCTTTATGGCTCCGTCTTTCGACTTTGCCTTACAACATTTTCTTGGGGTTAAGAAAGAACCTACGGTTCATTCCAGTAATTTTAAAAATGATGGAATTAAGTAAAAGACATATTGATCTCCTTGTTTATGAGCTAACAAACTTATTTTTTTAGTGTCTCACGTACTTCCATATTAGAAGCCACTTTAGCTAGGGCGAGTATAGATTAGTTGATTTAAGTAAACTTATGTGTCTGTTATAGTTGGTGGATGTAGTTCCTCTAACTACTACTAGTAGCTATTGATATTACTCTAACTTAACAACATAACAAAGAAAGTATGAAATTGTTATGTGCTACTTTAACTATAATGGACGAACCTTCTTACTTTGATGCTACTCCTCTGAACTTTTCTTCCATAATATAGTTTGATAAAGTGAAATGAAAGTCAATTTTCACTTTCACTTTAAAGACAACTACGATTTGAAAAATAAAGGCTTTTTTCTTCCTAGGTTGTAATCATGACTTTCACAGGATCATTTTCTTTCATTTCAAATTGTTAAAAAATGCCCTCTAGATAGAAAGAGAGTCAGAGTAGTAGAGAAGGATTGAAATACTTTTGTTGGTTATTGACCAAGAAACATGGAAAGAGGAGTTGCGTCAAACTTTGTTTGTATTGGTTAGAATGCAAGTATCCATAGTGTCAATGGTAGAATATTAGTGAAATACCATAAGGGTAAATATCAATCTTAGTAGTTTAAAATGCTTAACATCATCTGGTTACTTTAGTGCTAATATAAAAGTTCTTCAATAATCTTGGCTTAAATCCTATGGTGGCAAGAGTTGCTTATACATTTAACACTTATATCAAGTCAACCCTACTCAACAAGCATCCTAATTAGTAAGGTTGCTTCTTTCCACTCATTGAAGATTCTATCTAAAAAACAAGGTAAAAAAAAGTTGCTCTCACTGACACCATCTATGAGAAGGTGAGGTCTCTTTCTTTCCTTTCTAGCTGTTATACTGTTTGCCATCAATCTTTAAACATGGATAAGGGGAGGAGCAGTTATATATGGGTTAAAGAAAGATCTAGTCTCCACCTAGTGCCAACAACCTTTCTTCATAATTTTACTAAACAGATCACTCCTCCCTTCCCCCTAAACACCCCCCCCCACCTTTTTTTTTTATTTTAACAACTAGAGCCCTTTTTAACCATTGGATTACGGGAAATAGACACCTCGTTAACTTAAATTTTGTTACCGACTAATTAACTGGTAAATACACTTAAATGGTGATTCTTAATAGATTCACACACTTAATTAGACCTTTTCAAAATTCATACACTTGATAATCAACTTTCACCAAGTCTAAAGTACTCAAATTTTCATTTTACCAAAACAAATTTGAAGAGAGAGGATGAAGAAATTAGAAAAACATATGTGGATTAATACTATGTTTGAAAATAAAGTAGGATGAGGAAAAGAAAGAAATGAAAAAAAAAAGTAATTGAAATAGAAAATATAATTCACCTATATTGTTTGAAAAAAAGAGAAAGAAAAGAACAAAAAGGCCAAGCCCTGCTTTTCGGTAGCCACGGCGTTCTAGGCCATGGGTAGCGTAAGGGTACCGAAAATCCCGTAGAACCCTATAACAAACTATAAAACACTAAATTTATTCAATTTTAAAAAAATAATAGACAACTAATAAACTTATTTCAGGATTACTAGTTAAATTTTTTTTCTTATTACAGTAATATGTTGGACTTCATATAATTTCCTAGAGCTTTTAAAGTACTTATGGACCCATATCGATTATCTCAATTACCTAAAATGTTACAAAAAGAAGAAACAAATGAGATCAAATATATCATTGAGTATACATAAACAAGAAAAATGTAATTCAATTAGGTGACAAAGGTTTCCAATATTAATAAAATGAAAATATCACAAGTCAACATAAGATTCAATGAATCAAAATAGGATGGTTAGAACAAATTAGTGTGCCAAAAGAAATGGCACCTAACAAAACCAATTGGCAGAACTTAATCAGAAATCGAAATGGACATACATAGGTCCTACTAAACAAGCATATTTTGCCACACTGAATGGGCAGCAACGTATACCTAGCCAGGTACTTGCCTAGAGTAACAAGTTCTCTTTGGATAGGACATTGATATATTTGACTGTATTAGCTCAGTCACTAGTGCACACAGTCTGATGGTATAACCCCATCGGTATGGATGTTCTGTCTCATAAATGGTCATAGGTTAAGTAAGAAAATAAAAAATCACAATCATACCCAAATTGTCTTAATTAAACAATATCGATAAGATGAACAAATTGATTGTAACATTTCAGAAAAGAAAACTTGGCAATTGGTTCAATAAACATTTCAAATCAGAAAGGCTAGTATACTCACCTAGCCTCCAAGCTAAAATAAGTCATACATATCTTTTCAATCCTCTAAGTCTCGAACACTACTACTACCTCTGAATTCAAGTAAACGCATATTTAGAATCTAACTGGAATTTTAAAACAACCTAAATCATTCAAACAATAAATATATTATTCCTATTAATCTATATCTAAAATTCTATAAAATTACTCTTGAGATTCTACCAAAATTTCGACAACATCTCCTCTATTTTTAGAACTAACCATCTTGTAATAAATATATAGAACACTTCTATAATTTATTTCATAGCAAATACGATTATAAATGACTCCTTTAGATTCCTTCAACATTAACAATTTATTTGAACTACAATTCAATATTATCAATCATCGTATACCAAAACAATTAGTTTGATGTCAATTTCATTATCAATTTAATTAAGCTCATATGTCCATATCCAGTAATTACCCACTAATGTATTTAATTTATATTAATATGTACCTTATTCCAAAATTTCATTTCAAATAAATAATATATTATCAAATTAAATCAATTAGTTATATAATAATTAACTTCTTTTTAATTAATGAAATGTTTTAATAATTAAAAGTTTGACGAGCGATATTATCTTCTTCATTTTTTTCACAAGAAGCCTAAATATACAATTCATTTTTGCATTAGCTTCACTGTTTGGCATAAATCGACTTCGAAAGCTCGGTTCCTATTTTCCGATCACCCATTCCGGTGAGCTTCAAGGAGCAAAATTAGTACCAGTTTGAAGCTTATGTTGAAAGGAGTGTATAGACACCCAAATCACCGCCAACCGCCGCCATTTTTGGCCAGAAACAGCCTTAGAAGGTCATCGCCGTCGGAGTTTCGAATCAAGTTTCCTTCGTCGCCGCTCATTATTTTTCAATCACCACTGGTCGTCATTGAGTCTCCGGTCGGTAAGCTTCCGATTGGTGGTGATTAGACAGAAGAATGGTGGCCGGAGAAGCATCGATTCCTCCTACCTTACTCTATATTTCTCGCTCTCTCTGGCTCTTTCTTGAGTGAGAGTCCTTCCCTATTTAAAATAATAAATATAAAATTTTGAATTTTCAACTAACTCTTTAAACATTTGTTAAAATTTATTAAGACAATCTAATTTAATTTTATTTAACATTTAAAATTAAAATTTTTAATACTTAATCATTTTAATTTTATTTAATAATATTGACTTAAAAATTTAAATTAAGTAAAAAAATTACTTAAAATATAAGTTATAATTTTTAACATAAAATTTATATTAAATATAATAAATAATAAAATTATTAGATATTTTTATAATTTGAAAAATATGTCACTTATTTTATTAAATACTTCAAATTTCATATTTAATTTTCAGCATTTAAATTTCAATTTTATCAAATATTATTTTCTCTTCTTAAATTCAATAAGAGATCAATTTACTTTTAAATAATTTTTTTTAATATTTCTCTCTATTTAAAAAAAGAGAAAATGAACTATGATATATTATTAAAATACATACATATTTTACTTTTTATTAAAATAAAAAATGATTTTTTTTATAATATTATAGGAATTAAAATTAAGAGTCCATTAGATTGATTCTAAGAGCATCCATAGTGGTAGTTTAATATAAAGATTATTGTATTATGGTGAATATAATGGTCTTTGTGGTCGTGAGTATAAAAGATATCAACTGATTGATACACAGATTAACAAATTATATTTTAATACTTTTAGGTAGCTTTTTTTTAATGACACTTGATACCTATAATTAATTATTTTAAGAGTATATACATTTTTTATGGATCCCAAATTATTTGCATTTTAAAGTTAACAACTGTAGAGAATAGCTTGATGGAAAAAAGTTTAATGAGTACATTATGTGGTATTGATGTCAAACTTTTAATAATCAATCAATAAAGATGCCCTGATATATAGGAGACAGGTAGCAAGATATTTTGAGACAGCTAGAAAACAGGAAAAAAAATTAAAGCTCCTAAATAAATAATTTTTTGTTGGTTGTTATGGAAGACAAAAAATGAACGTTATAGAAAAAAAAGTTCCCTCTACTCAACATTGTATCTCAAGAGCCGAGCCTGGAAGTTCGTTTTTTTGACAATTTTATTAGAGCTTCCAATCATCAAAATAGTAAGATACAATCATTAGTTTGTAAAAGAAATAATCATTTAATATATCACTAACTTTTGATCAATTTTCGATTATACTCTGATCTTTTTTAGTTTTTAAAAAATGTATCTTACTATTTAATCACTTTTAAATTTACTCAACATGACACGTAGCACACGATAAAATGCGCCACTTATCCATCTAAATAAGCTTCAATATATGCCGCATGTCATATTTGGTAGATTTGAAAGCGGTCGAATAATTGACTATCTATTTTGAAAGCTAAAAAAGATCATAATAGAATTGAAATTTGACTAAAAATTAATGACAACAATCATAGATAGAATTAACAAAGTTTAATGTTGATGTTGGTTTTAGCATTGGAACAGAGTAAGTTTCACTTATAACAAGTTTTAGAAATGAAAAATGAGATTTTGTTTGAAGAGTTGTAGCCAAGGATCGAGCTTTTTCTCCACTTATGGCAATGGTATTAGCAATTATTCTTGGCTCTTGAAAGAGCGAGGGAGATGAAGTTCTCACGCATGGTGATTGAATTAGATTGCAAGTCGGTGGTTAAAGCAATTTTTGTTCTTGCTGAATATTAGATGGACACCCAGAAAATGTAACACCGCTGCTCATTGAATGATAAGTAAATATGCTTTGAATGACCTTTCTTGTAAATGGGATTGACTAGTTTTTGCATAACTGAATTCAATCTTTTGTACTGAGGCTGTTTTGAGTAATGGATAATTTATCCCCTTTTAGCAAAAAAAAAAAAAAAAAAACCCTGAAGCCTCTTGTTAATCAAGTAAAATGATGCCTCCAAATTCATTAACAAAAAAAATACCGTACTCTTTCATCTTCCCACTTCAATTATAATTTTTTTATCTCATTCTTATTATCTATCATTATTTCTCTCCATTTTAAAAAATTATTAACTTAAGCATATTTAAATTAATTTATTAATTAAAATAAAAATATAATTATTAGATAAATAAAAAAATTAATCATAATAATTATATCATATAAATGCACACAAATTAAACTAATTTAATAATCAGTGCCTTATACCTGGTCCTTAAACTAGATAGCACCATTGTCTTGGGCCCATGACGACAATTTAAACACACACACATCCGTTGCTTTTCTCCCTTATACAAAGATTTCTTTTTCTTTTTCTTCTTCTACGCATGTCTCTTCTCTGTTCTTTCTCTTTCCCTTCCACAAATTTTCTTCTCATAAATAAAATGTTCTATCAAATGGCTCAAGTTACTCTATTCTTCATATTCTCCATAAAAGAAGAAACAAAAGGAGAAGGTTTGTTTTGTTTTATATATTTTGAAATTACTAAATTTATATTAAATATATGATAAATTGTGATAAAAAATTTTAGTGCAGTTAAGGAACAGCCTCTTGGGGGGATTTGTATAGAGAATTGTTGAAAGAAAATGGTTTATTAGAGATACCTATCAAGTGTTCGACAAAAATGCATAAGAGACAACATATACAAATTACTTATCAAGTGTTCATCTGAATAATTCGGAAGTAGAAAAATACAAAAATAGAATTTTATATGATACTTTTAAAATGTCCAAATATTGTATTTTGATGGACTAGTATATAAATGTAGTTATTGATATATCTTCTGATATATAATGTATAATTCGACTATATGTAATATATATTTATATTATTTTTGATGTATATTATTTTTTTATGTATATCTCATGTATATTTTTATATATACTTTAAATAATTATTCTAGAAAAATAGTATATTTTCAAAATATTAAACATATAATTCAGACACAAAAAATATATAATTCAACTCTATATAATTTATATTTATATCATTTCTAATGTATAATTTTGGTATATATATATATATATATATATATATATATATATAATGTATGATTTTAGCTGTAAAACATATCTAACTTATATTCTAAAAAGTGTCTAATGTATATTTTCAATATATATTTTGAATAATTATTTGAAATTTTAATATATACTTCAAACACATTGATAGGGGTCCGGTTAAAGGGTTATTCGAAGGAGTTGGGCCTAGACCTAGTAAGAGGCCCAAATATGGGAAAGGGGTCCCTTGCTTCGAACCAAGCTAACCCGAACCAACTAAGGGATCTAGCAGATCACCTGAGTCATTGATCACAGACACTCTAATATTACGAGAAACTTGGTCCGAAACAAGAGAAAAAACGATCCCTATCCTTATAGTACAACAGTACAAGAGCACAGACCCTAGCACAATCCACACTTGTCAAGAGACTGTCTCCTCTGAACATAGTTGCCTTAGGGTACTGGCAGACATAAAAAAAATGAGGCTATTCAAAGTGGTGGATCAATCATCGCTTGTAACCTCATCTTTGGTACATGTACTTTTAATCCAACGATATCCTTGTTCTCCAAGGAATACTCTCAATTGTCTAATCCCTGACTTACCTGTACTAGGGATTACTATATAAAGCCCTCCACGCTCAGGTCATAGGTAGGTTTAACCAATCTCTTCCTCTTCCTCATCTCTTTCTTTTCTCTGTAACAACTCTGAAGCACAAACTTTAGAGATTCTTTCTCCACAACTTAGAATTAACTTGACCATCAATGGGCCATTGCCAAACAACCTGTCTGGCCCTCTAATCGGCCTTCTCTGATTGGAGGCCATCCAGCTAAGGCCCATTGAGTTTAGAATCTAAGAGCTACTTTAAGAACACAACATCATTGATTGGGTCAATCGATTGGCACAGTCAGTGGAAAATATTTTTCTATTCGTCTTAGTTTTTAAAGTAGTTCTTTTGCTCTAAAGTTCTTCTTTTTTCTAAAGTTACAAACTCCTATTAAAAAATGGGAGATAACCTAGGGAAAGATCCTGTAGATAGCACCTAAATAACCCCAGGCAATGTTGCCAGTACCTCTCTAAACCCACCAAATCCTATTACTACCATCCCTACACCAGATAATTTAACCCCAGCCCAAACTCTATAAAATTTTCTCACCTAAATGCCACCTCTAGCACCAATGCAGGTCGATGCACAAACCTCCACCCTAATCACTCTAGTTCACCTACAAGCCACCTTACCCCAAGCAATCCAGATATTCACCATTCAACTTTAAGCTATAAAAGCTCTAGAGAATACTTCGCCATAAAACCTTAATCCCCTAACCCAAAAGGTACCAATGGAAGGAGAATGAATAGGTGTCTAAACTTGAATGGTGTAGGAGAGGGGTGGGGAAGAGATGAGGAATGGTGGGGAGAGCCTGGGAGGGGGAACGTGCTGAGATTTGGCATAGGGGACGTGATGGGGGAACATGCTAGGGCGGATAGGATAGAAAGGAGTCATTGGGGGAGAGAGGGAGAGAAAGTTAGAGATAATGGAGGGAGAAGGTTGAGAGGGGAAGTGGCAGAGGATGTCAGAAGAGAGAGAGAGAAAGATCGAATGTGTGGGGAAGAGATAGAAGGAGAAGAAGATATCTAGAAAGTAGTACCAGAGGGCCCTCTAGATGAACCAAATCCATAGCTGCACACTCCCACCACGAGAGAAGGGGGAGTAATGCGAGGGAGTCCTCAGAAAGATCACATGGAAGGAGGGACATGATAGATGTACAAGAGGTCATGAGCCAGAACAGGCCCTAGGAACTCAAAAATGAAGTGGGGAAGATAATGGTGGAGGAGATATACCGTGAGAAGGGAAGAATACCAGGAGACTTGAACTTGGTCTTGACCTTGAAGTCACTTTTTTTAGGAGATTGCTGAGTACCGTATGTTGGATAAATTTAAAGCTCTAAATATAAATAAATATATGGCTCCGCCGACCTTATAGCCTATTTGATGGTTTATAACATGCCATAGAGTTGCACTACAAAAATGATGCCATCAAATGCCAAGCCTTTATAGGATCTCTGGAGGGAGCTGCTACAAAATGGTATGATGGACTGCAGCCAGGTAGTGTTGAAAACTTTGAACAGTTGGCGGGAAGCTTCCTGAGACATTTCGAGTCAAGTATATCCTCAGAAATGACTACTCAAGCCATGGAGCAAGTCAAATAGTTCAAAGGAGAGCCTTTGAGGGACTACCAGGCTAGATTCAATAGGGGAGCCCTAAAGGTAACCAAGCTTAATCACTTCAGGGTCGTAGAAGCCCTGCATAACTGTACAATCCATGATGGGTATTTTAAAGCTCTCAGTGGAAAAGCTCCACAAACCCTGGAGATGGCTATGGCGCTTACCCAGAAATACATCTGCCAATATGAGACTTACAAGAATATCCAGTTGGCTAAAAGAAGGTAAAAGAGACGACCCTAGAGCCTGAGAAAAAGACAAGAAAGAAAGAAACCACTGAGAAAGCAGAGAAAACTAGCTCGACACAGAAGGTTATCAGCGGAACCCAGAACACCCTGGATATATCAAAACTAACTCCACTGACAGTGGCTTCGGGAGGTAGTATATTCTTCATTCCATAACAGAGATATTTGGCAGAAGCCAAAATCCTTGAGAGGAGAACTGAATAAGAGGGATAAGGCCTGATACTGCAAGTTTCAAGACACTCATAGACACGATACTAATGAGTGTCAGACACTGATGGAAGAGATAGAAAGGTTCATAAAACAGGGCCACCTGAAAGGCTTTAAGAAAAAATACCAAGCTAGCACAAGCAAACTAGACAGAGGGAAAGGAGCTTTCATTATTAATGACAAATCAATGGGTAATATGGCTTGCCTAACGGGTGGACCATCAGAAGTCGCCCTAAGCAGTAGCAAGATAAAAGCCTTATCCCGAAAGAAAGAAAAGCCAAAATATGTGTTCTATAATGGAACCAAAAGACTTACAGAGGAAGGGGAGTGGCAATATAGGCCAAGGGCGGACCCAGTAGTCATAATCGCTATCATTAATAATTGTAATATACAGAGAGTGTTTGTAGATGATGGAAACTCTCTAAACATGTTGTCCGTTGTAGCCTTTATGAAAATGGGGATGGGAGAATAAGAACTAATAGAGTTGGAAAACCTTGTCCGCACTCTAGATCAAACTTTGATTCCAACTATGGGAATTGTTACAGTCCCATTCACCTTGGGGAAAGCACCCAGAGAAGTAACTTTGATGGCTACTTTTGTGGTAGTAAAAGTCCCAATGGTATACAATGTGTTGTTGGACCCCTATTGTACGATTTAGATGTTGATGTAAATGTTAAAAGAAGAAGGGTTTGAATCCTATTTCCTGATGGTATGGACCTGGATATATTCAGAGCTCCTCAGGAGGAAAGTGTAGCGAAACTCATAAGAAAGAGGTGGACTATGATTCATATAGAAGCAGAGGAAGTAGGTATGGTCTAAGTAAGTGAGAAGAAGATCCCCCAAAGGACTCAACTAGTGAAAAATTGGAAGAATTTTTAGTAGAGGAAGATATGCCCCAAAAATACCTCATGATCAATGCCAGACTTTTAGGGCTAAAAAAGGAGGAAGCCAAAGCCTTCTTAGCTGAGAGCAAAGAAACATTCGTCTGGGATTCAATAGAAATGCCTGGTATTAAATCGGAAGTCATAACTCACAGGCTGAATGTGGATCCCTCATATCAGCCTGTCAATCAGAAGAAATAATGTTTTAGGGTAGAGAGGCATACAGTCATTGATGAAGAGGTGGATGAGCTCTTAAAAGCCAATTTCATCAGAGAGGTCCTTTACCTGAATTAGTTAGCCAATGTAGTCTTGGTAAAAAAGTCTATTGGATCATATCAGATGTGTGTGGACTTTACAGATCTTAACAAAGCATGTCTGAAAGACTCTTACCCTTTACCCATAATAGACAAGCTGGTAGACTCAACAGCAGGATACAGGTACTTGTCTTCCTTGGATGCTAAACACGGATACCATTAGACCCGGATGCACTCAGAGGATGAAGAAAAAACTTTCTTCATCACAGAAAAGATGACTTATTGTTACACTTCCATACCCTTTAGGTTAAAAAATGCAGGGGCCACATACCAATGACTGGTGGACAAAATCTTCAAAGACCAATTGGGGAGAAATCTAAAAGCATATGTGGATGATATGATCATTAAAAGTCAAACATTTGAAGAACACATTTGGGACTTAGACGAAGTGTTTGGAGTGATGAATGAATATGGCCTAAAGTTAAATCCAGAGAAGTGTGCCTACCTCATCCAGGGGGAAAATTCTTAGGCTATCAAGTGAGTGAGAAGAGGATTGAACCAAACCTGAATAAGGTGCAAGCCATCTTAGACATGTCCCCATCAAAGAATTTGAAGAAAGTACAGAGGCTGATAGGGAGGCTAGTGGCACTAAACTGATTCATATCAAAATCAGCTGAAAAATACTTGTCATTCTTTAAAAAACCTGAGGAAAATGGAAACTTTAAATGGACGGAGGACTGTCAAAGGGAACTGGATGACTTGAAAGCCTTTTTAACATCATATCAAGTTTTAAGCAGGCCTCTACCATAAGAAGAATTGCTTATATATCTTTTAGCCTCGCCTCATGTTGTGAGCTCAGTATTACTTAGAGAAAAGGGAGGAGTTCAGAAGCCCATCTATTATTTCAACAAAGCCCTCCAAGGGGCAGAGCTAAATTACAGGCATGTTGAAAAAATTGTGTATACTTTGATTTTGTTTTGCAGGAAATTCAAAGTGTACCTAGAAGCTCATTAAGGGGTGGTGGTCATAGATTAACCGCTCAAAATGGTCCTCCATAAGCTGGAGACATCTAGGAGAATGCTGAAGTGGTCTATAGATTTGGAAGCACATAGACTTAAATATCACTCGAGAGCCATAATCAAAGCCCAAGCAGTGGAAGATTTCATATCCAAGTGCTCCTTTCCCAATCAGGACACTTAGGGAGGTGAAGAGGAAAAAGACAAGTACAAAGCAAAATATGGAAAGGGGGCCACATGAGACCAGTATGTGGATGGAGCTAAAGGCATGGAAGGCAATGGGGTTGGTATAGTATTGAAGAACGAAAATGGAGTTCTTCTGGAATATGCCCTAAGATTCACTACAAAAAAACTGACTTTTACTGACGCAATTTTTGGAGTCACTAATTACTGACGTAAAAATTAACATTACTGACTCTTTACTGATGAAAAAAAAATTTTTTTTTGTTAATTTACTGACCCTTTACTGACGCAAATGCCTCAGTAAATTACTGACTATATTTTAGCGTCAGTAAAGGGTCAGAAACTGTTGGAAAAATTTTTTTTCCTGACTGTTTACTGACGGTATTTTGGCTTCAGTAATACTTGGGCGGAAATGAAATTTTTTACGTAAAATTCGAGCGTCAAAATATTGTTACTGACGCTAAAATGCATCAGTAAATAGTCAGAAAAACATTACTGACACTATTTTAGGCGTCAGTAAAGCGTTAGAAATTAGGAAAAAATATTTTTCCTGACTACTTACTGACGAAATTTTAGCGTCAGTAATAAATGGGCAGGATTGAAATTTTTAACGTAAAGTCGCGCGGCAAAATAACGTTACTGACGCTAAAAATTCGTTAGTAAAGAGTCAGAAAAAAAATTTTTACTGATGCCATTTTGGCGTCAGTAAAGAGTTAGTAACTTTTAATTATAAAAGCACCCCCGCCCCCCTAAGAACAAAATCATTTTTTCACATAATCACTCAAACCCACCACTGCCGACGGCCGTTTGAAGCAGCAGACTCCACCGGTGACCGCCCAGCTTCGTCGCCGACGTTCTCTCCATGCCGTCGACCGCTGCCGACCGTCCCGTTCACAGGCACAGTCACGTCACA
>CAOJBK014732546.1:0-11298 GCA_948294925.1 Codiaeum variegatum
TTTGCAAGTGTCATTGACCCTAGGAAAAAATTAGACTTTCTTGCATACACTCTTGAACTCATGTATGGTGCTGAACAAGGTGGAAGCTTGTATTCAAAAATTAAAACTGATTTTTACCAATTGTATTCTGAATATGAAGTCATGTATGGAAAACCACCTTCTCCCTCTCAATCTGATTCACTAAGCACAGTCAGTAGTGGAAGTTCCTCTTCTGTTTCTTCTTTTTCTAGCTTAGATTCAATGTCCCTTAGAGCAAAATTCCAACATCATAAGAGGGAAATAGGAATGAGTGGAAGCAAGAAATCTTAGCTTGATATAAATTTGAGTGAGGAGACTATTGATGGTAGTCTAGAAATCCTCAAGTGGTGGAAGCAGAACTCTACAAGATTTCCAATACTTTCTAAGTTAGCTAGGGATATCCTCTCTGTCCCTATATCCACAGTGGCATCTGAGAGTGTATTTAGCACTAGTAGTATGGTTCTATACTCATTTAGGAGTTCTTTAACTCCTAGAATTGTGGAAGCATTAGTTTGTGCACATAATTGGCTTAGACCTTCAGGGAAGCTTTTAATCATTGAAGAATGCCTAGATGAGCTTGAAGAGATTGAACAAGGTGGAAGTTTACTTTCAATCTCAATTTTTTTCCATTACAATCTATGTTTCTAGTTTTTAATCCTCATTGAATATCTGCAGAATTACCTAATGTTGGGTTAGGTCATTCAATTATTGGAGGCTGCTAATTTTTTGACATGGTTTGGTTACTGCTTATTTCAAGTTTGGTTACTGCTTATTTTTTCTGATATGTTCTGTTTAGTATCATTTATTCTGAAATCGGTGTCTCACTAATCCCTGATGCAAATTTTTTATTGCCGCTTCAGTTTACGTTATTTTTTTTTTATTTTTGCAGAGGGTCACATTATTTAGGTTTCTTTATCTTAACCTTAACTTTTTCTGGTATATATACTTGCTTATTTTGCAAACTGCAAATATATGGAATGGCATGCAGTTATTACCTGAATGCAACTCTGCTTTCTTATTTGATCTTGGTAGTTGGTTGGTGATTCTATTGGCAATGGCATTAAGATGGCTCAATAATGACACAAGCAGTTTGCTTTGTTTGCTACATTTTTTCATAATGCATGTAAATTACATATTTATGTTTTTTTACTGCATCCATGCTTTGTTTGTTGCATCTTTGTGTTTGGCCAATGATGAAGAGCTTCCTACCAATATCATGAATAAGATTTCTTCAAACTTATATTAGCAGGGTAACATTGAAACATTTTATGTTTCAGTGATGCAGCCATATATATTTGAAATGCATCTTTGATTGAATTATATATTTCTTCTGAGCCACCATTTTTTGTGCATTAGGCTATGATGATGCTTCTACCTCTGACTCTATTTCAATGTCTTGAATTGTTTTATGGCAGGGTAACACTGATTTATTCAGTGATGATATAACCAAAACAATTTAATTGCATTCTTCATGTTGAGACAATAACATCTGAGCCTAACTGTTTGCATTAAACAGACTATTTTTTAATTAATTTTTTTCTGTTTTACATATTATAATACTAACTTATTTTCTTTTAATAAATGCAAAGATTACTTTGTGTAACATTTTTTTATATATTGCAGTCTGGAAGCTTAAGTTAGTATTCAATTTTTTTTTGAGTTTAACTACAGATTTCAAATCGCAACCAAATATCCTATGATTTGTAATCTGTAGTTAGAACTTAGAAACTTAGTTATATTTTGAAGTCATTATTCATTTTGGATGACTGTAATTAATTTTTTACTTTATATTTTATATTTAATTTATATTTTTTTTAAGTATTTAATAGTAATAAAAAGTAATACAATATGTTAAAAAAATTATGATTTATAATAGTTTATTTTTTTATTTAAAAATTATTTGGGCCTTAAATTATTTAAATCTGGCCCATAAGGCCCTTATTCGAATTACCCGAACGGTTTAACCGATCACCCAAACGAAAAAAAGGTTAAAAAAATTCATTTTTTAAATTTAAATTGTTTGGTTTGGTTAAATTTTTTTAATATAATGGTTCGGTCGATTCATATGTTTTTTTGGCTGAACCGAACCGATCCAACCGATGCCCACCCCTACTTTGAAGAGGGCCCTGCTGAAGTTACCAAGTCTGAATTAGAAATCGCGTCTAAGTCTGAGTCTAGCACTGAGTTTGAGTCTTCCTCTTCTTCTGACTCTGAATTTGAAATGAATATAATATGTCCATCGAGTTTTAATTATGAACTTAATGTAACTGTGGACCTCTCCCCAATTTCGATCAATAAGACTACCAAAATTTCTTATTACGAGCTTGTCTCTTTATTTTCTTTTGATGTTCCAATTGATGAATCTAACCTCAATTAAATAGAAAAAAAAAGAATAAAATAAATGAAATAAAAGATGCAGTTAAAAAGCCTATAAACACTAGCATTCATGACATGCCTAAAAACACATACATTACAAATGCATGTTCGAACAAACAGGACACTGAAGCTGCAATCAAACAGTTTAAGGACTACTTTGTCTGGCAACCCGGTGACATGACTAGATTCGATCCAAGCATCATCATTCATAAAATCCTGACTTATCTAGATTGCAAGCCTGTCAAATAGAAGCTCAAACGCATGAAACTAGCTTGGTTCATTCCAATCAAGGAAAAAGTGACTAAACAACATTCTCACAACTTCATCGAACCAATCAACTATTCATCTTGGTTAGCTAATATTGTCCTAGTACCAAAGAAAGATGGAAAAGTCAGAATGTGTGTAGATTATCGAGACCTAAACAAAGCATGCCCTAAGGATGATTTTCCACTATCCCACATAGACCTCCTGGTCGATGCACTAGCTAGTTAAGAAATGGTTTCCTTAACTGATCTGCCTGCGGGGTACAACAAAATCTTAGTTCATCCTCCAAACAAGGAAAAGACAACATTTATCACAAAATGGGGCACTTACTGCTATAGAGTAATGCCATTTGGACTAAAAAATACTGGAGCCACCTACCAGAGAATGGCTACCATAGTTTTCCATGACTTGATGCACAAAGAGTGGAAGTGTATGTTAACAACATGGTCATTAAAGGTGCTACTATTGAATAGCATCTGTAAGCACTAGAGAAGTTCTTCCTTAGACTTCGAAAGTACAATCTCAAACTAAACCCCAACAAGTGCATATTAGGAGCCTCATCTAGAGTGTTCCTCAATTACATGGTAAGCAAGAAAGGGATAAAAGTCGATCTAACCAAATACAAAGCTATTCTCGACATGCCATCTTCTAAAACTGAAAAGGAGAGAAAGGGTTTTCTAGGTCACCTCCAATACATCAGTCGGTTCATTCATTAGTTAGTAGACACTTGTGGATTGATATTCAACCTGCATAAGAAGAACTCCTCTAAACAGTGGGATAAGGAGTGTTAGAAAGCCTTTGAATAGATTAAGAAGTACCTTCTAAACCCACCAGTTCTACAACCTCCTAGGCCTAGTCAACCTTTACTGTTCTTTTTAATAGTCACCGATGAATCCATGGGGGCAATGCTCGCCCAAAAAGCCCCAAACTCTCACAAGTAAAATGCCATATATTACTTAAGAAAAAGGATGTTGGCTCATGAAATCAAGTACAAGTATATCGAGAAGCTCAGCCTAGATCTGGTATACATCTACCACAAATTGAGGCACTATCTGGGGGTATACGCCAAACATGTCCTCACTACTCAGAGTCCACTCAAGTACCTCATAGAGAAGCATGTCCTCGATAGTAAAATGGCTAGATGGATGGCAGTCCTAGCAGCCTATGATCTTAAGTACATTCAAAGAAAGGTTGTCAAAGGTAGTGTTATCGTCGACTAACTAGCTGCCATGACATCCTATTTCTATAAAATGAAGTATGGAAATATTATTTTGATGGAGCCTCTAATCACAAAGGTTATGGAGCCATGATGATGTTCCTTACACCTACTGGCAAAAACTTACCTCTAATAATCAAACAGGATTTTGAGGTAACTAACAATAAAGCTGAGTATGAAGCATGTGTATCTAGACTGGAATCAGCCCTTCTAATAGGCATCGAAAACTTAGAAGTCTATAATGACTCGAATCTCATTATCTCTCAAGCCTTGGGAAAATGGAAACTCGAAGAGGAGTAGTTGGTTCCTTACCATAAGCACCTCGAAGAGTTGGCTAACAACTTCGATGTCTTATCCTTCTATTATCTTCTAAGAACTCAGAATAGGTTTGCCAACACACTGGCAACCTTAGCATTCATGATAGAAATACGTGATGGGTTCATTATCCATCCTATTTCGATAAGCATCAAATGCCAACTAAGTTTCCAAACTCATAGCATGAACATACATGGAGTCGAGGAAAAGCCTTGGTACTGGGACATTTAATCTACCTCACAATAGGTGATTATCATGAAGGTGGCTCTAAATTAGAAAGGAGAACCATAAGGCAATTGGCCAGCGAGTACATCCTCAGAGGCGACATCCTATATAAAAAGACCTAGAATGGTATTCACCTCAGATGTGTCTCAGATGAAGAGGCCAATAAAATCATAGAAGAAATCCATGATGGAACAAATGGCATCCACATGAATGGATGGGCATTATCTCAAAAGATCATGAATTAAGGCTATTATTGGCATACCATAAATGGGGATTGTGCAAGATTTACCCGAAGGTGCCCTAAGTGTTAAAAGTATTCCAAGATCTAGAGGCTTTCATCCTCTCCATTCAATCTAATCTCTACTCTTTAGCCCTTTGCTATTTGGGGTATTGACGTCATCAACAAGATTTCACCAAAATCATCTGTCGGCCACGAGTACATCTTAGTGGCCATAGACTATTTCACTAAATGGGTTGAGGTTGTACCTTATCAAGTCCTAGATTCCAAAAAGGTAGCCCAATTCATTAAAATAACACATCATTTCTAGGTATGGTGTCCCACATGAGATTATATCGAACAATAGTTTCCACTTTCAGAAACAAGTGGTTGCCCTCTTAGAGAAGGAAAAAGTTGAGCACCACAGATCTTCTTTATATAGAACTTAAACCAATTGTTTAGTTGAGGCTGCCAATAAAGCACTAAAAAACATGTTCAAAAAGTGATTAACAATCACAAAGGTTGGCACCTATACCTACCAAATACCCTCATTAGGTATAAAACTACATACAAAAGGGCTAACAGAGCCACACCATACTCTCTAGTCGATGGAATGGAAGCAGTCCTCCCCATAGAGTTAGAAATTCAAACAGCTAGAGTTCTTTAAGAAGCCTAGATTTCTAAGCTCAACTGAAAATAGGCTTACTACGACCAGCTCAACTTGATTGAAAAAAAAAAGGATGGAAGCACTCTACCACACTCAAAATTATCAAATGAAACTTATAAATTATTTCAACAAATGGGTTTGAAGTCGCAATCTTCAGGAAGGTGATCTGGTCCTAAAAGAAATCAGGCAAGTTGTAAACGACCTTCGAGGGAAATTTAGACCTCCTTGGAGCGGATCGTACATCATCAAAAAGATCATGTCAAGTAGAGGCATCATCCTAATGGACATCAATGGCAATAAGTTCAACCATCCAATCACTCTCGATTAGCTCAGGAAGTACTTCATATAATGTTCTTGTTGCATTGAGTATGTATTCAGGCATCATTATATATGTAACAAGAACTATGTGGACTTGATTCTCCAAAATCATAAGTTGTATTCTAAATTCAAAATTTCAAAATTAAATGTAAGGAGATACGTAGGCAACCCTCATTAGGTAAGGTCTAAATCATTCAATAAAATCAATTACTTCATTCACATTTAGGCTCTTTAACATTGCATGCAAGATCTAAAAAAACACAAATAAACAAATTTAAAAAAAAAAGAATGAAACCCACTAAACTAAAACCCAAAAAGGCAGCTTATGCAAAATTTAGGGTACATCCTGCTAGACTAAAAACTGAAAAGGCGGTCTAGGCAACAATCAAGACAGCTCGTTAAGTTGAAAACCCAAAAAGGGCAGCTTAGGCAAAAGTAAGAGCTTAAACAAAAATGTTTATTAAGGTCTTATTCATCTTTTGAAACATCCAAAACAAGAGAATTTGAGACTGAAAATAAAAAAGAAACAAAACAAACAAAATAGAAAGTCTTATTCTCTAAACCTAAGTATAAACTCAAACTCAACCCTCAATCTCGGTCATAAGAGCAAACCATTTTTCCTTCTCCTTTTGCCAATAGTTCTCAATCCACCACTCAATGTACTCGTGAGGCTTGCCATAGTCATCATCCAGGATCACCATTGCCCTCCTAAAATCTCAAATCCAACGGGAGAGAACAACTTTAGCCACTCAATCATTCACTAAGGTTACTTCAAATAGTGGACCATCTAGGGGCACATCTTGATCATGCCCCATCTGATGAAAGACTCTAGTGGCCTGATACCAAGACACATACTTGAAACCAAGCAAATACACATACTTGTACCCTTGACTCATCGGCAAGAAATGCTTAATGGAGTTCCATTCAGGCTTCCAAAGCAAATCGAAGGGCTAAGTTCCATCAACCAGCTAATCTAATCCCTCTCAAAATCAAAACGGACAGTAATTCTTCGGGAGTGATACCAAGATGCAAAATAGCTTGGCTTTTTAAGTCCAGAAAATATCTTGAGATGGTCTTTCAACCAGATCTGACAAGAAAAATACATAAGTTAACATAGCCTCAAAACATGATAAAACAGACAAGTATTAAAGGGTTAAAAATACCTGGAGAAAAATCAAACTAATAGTATAATCACAATGGTGGCTGAGGCCCAGCAATGTCTCAGCCAAAATCACAGCCACAATTAACTTACCTTCACCCATCTAAGGTATCAGCTTAGCCACCTTTGCATCTCCCCATCTAACCAGGCCCATGAAAATATAGCCCACTGTCAATCCAAAAGTATAGGCCTTCAGTCTCCAGGCCGTTTAAACAGAGCCATCCTTTGATTCCTCTCAAAACATCTCGGCTAAAGTAGGCAGATCGATCAAATCATTTGTCATCATACTAGAAGTAACCTTTGTGCTCAAACCCAAAAGCCTTTTGAACAAGTTAAAATAGCCAACTCGTTCTATTGGAACAACCAGGTTAGCCTTGAGGTCCATACCAAACAAAAAGGAAAACTCCTCAAAAGTTTGACACATCATGTCCATACCAGGCCCAAACTAGAAAACGTGATCAACAGGGTCCCAAAACTGGATACAAGCATTCCGAAATTCCCAGTCTATCTTTACACCCCTAAGTGTTGGCAGAGATTCCATACCATATTTTTCGAGGTTGATTCTACTCTCCTTGTCCAACTTCTAGCACCAGTCATACATCATATAACTGAAAAAGGGTTCCATATTATGGGTAAAATAAAAAGAAACTGACTTTTTCTAAGAACAAACTTGTTTTTCTGTGATTTTCTGAGTCAAAAATCAATTTTCATATGTATATTTACAGTGGCATATAAAGCGAGGTAGAAAAATAGAGTTCAAAAAGTTAAATGTGCACAGACACATGTGCCTAAAATAAATGCACACGTTTAGGCCTAAACGTAAGTAAACACATACGTTTAGCTGCCCTACACATGTGTGCTCACACACCGAACCTGTTCGTCGCGACTATTCATTCTGACCCGATCCAATTCCATTTTTGCTTATTTTTCAACCAAAATATTTTTCAAACAAAATCTCATAAACAGAAAATCATGAGATAAAATATGAAAATTTTCTGAATTTTCATAAATAATAAATAAAGTACAACAACAAATCAAAGTTTTTACAAAAACCCGCACGAAGGTCCCTACAACAGCCAAAATGCATCATCATCCATCGTCCTCTTCCTCTTCTTCCTTGCCCTTCTCCTCCTCAGCCTCGGCCGGTGAGCCACATCTTTGACGACCCTTGGCACTCTCTAGCTCCTCATGACGCTCAGCTTAGCAAGAGTGGTACTCAGGGAATACACCATCCTCTGATGTGTATCAATGCTTTGGGCATGAATCATACTAGGCACGTATAAAAACAAACAGAAAATCAAAAGCTATTAATAAAGAAAACAAAATAACCAAACAGTTAAAGGCTCACCATGTTAGGAATCTGAGTAAAGTCCACACGAGGCCTGCCTGACAAGTAGCCATAACCCACATGATGAATATGACTCATGCCTACCACATCAGTGTAAAAGACCTGATTAGAGATCTGGGGAAGTGTAGCCTATGATTGGCTAGAATTGGTTGACATGTTGGATGTCAAAGAACCCATATGCGAAGAGGCAAAACTATAATAGGGTGCCACCCGAGAAGTAGGAAGACTACCATCACCACGAAGTCTCCGCCTCGGAGCAACAGTAGCCTGGGTTTGACCAGCATAAAGCGAAGGTCTCTCGACCATCAAGTGGGTTACTATGAAGTTTGGATATGAAGTTTCCCTAATAAGAAATCCTCTCTGGCTCTCCCCAACCTCTAATAAGCCAGAAAAGATGTAGGTACCTGCTCTCTCATCTGCATAGGAGGGTCCTCTAGTAAAATCCTCTCCTCGTTGGACTGAGCCATCACACGCTCCCCCAGGAAGAACTCCATCATATTGGATGAGCCTAGGAAGACCCGCCTTTGAGTAAAGGTAAGGCTAATGGAAAAGGGGTCCACATCTCCAAGCAGAGCAAGGCCAAAAGGCCTCCAGAAAACTTTAAAGTGGCAAAACAATAATAAAAAATCTATAAAAGGAAATATGTATAAAGTTATTCAGAATATACCTCTGTCATTGTGGCCAAAATGCGCCTATAGTCTTGAAAGGAGAAAGTGACATGCTCAGGCAACCATGACTACCTACACCACATCCTCCCCATTAGGAGTAGAATCTGATTTCTGACCAAGTCCTTGGGGGTAATCTCATGAATATGGGAAAATGCCTAAAGCTACAAGAAAAGAAACAAATTAGTGAATTAGAAAAAGACAAACATCAGAAGAAAAGGGAAATATTGACCTCTTAAGCTATAGCCATCGCCGAGATACCAGATCCCCAAGCACTAGACAAGATGCCCGTCCCTCAATACACTGCAGTTAATGTAGCTCTTGCTCAATCATACTCGCCAAGGGCATCCAGATAATCTAATTAGCCCAAGATCCCCAATTCAACCCATCCAGACACATTGTACAGAAAGATGGTAGACAATACGATCAATAAATAGACTCTGGCACAGTAATCAATAGAGTATTGCTGCAAGTTCATCCGGGGTAGAAGATCGAGCAAAATAGTCATGGAGACTAATCTAGTAGAATTACAAGGCAAATACTCCCTGAGTAAATTGGTCAAATCATGCTCTTACCAAGATACAATATTAAAAATAATGGGTCTGATCCCGAAGCACATGCCCATCAGACACGCCCCCTCATACGAGGTCATTGTCATCTCCCCGACTGGCAAATGGAACTTGTTGGTGGTCCGCCACCACCTCTTAGCTAGGGCGAATATCAAACTCCTATTTGGAGTATGCTCAATGTCCAGACTCAGCCAGACTGACAGGTGAGTCAGAGCAATATGGCAATTGATATCCTCAAAGTCATGGAGAAAGTCTCCTAGCCTAGTAAGCTTCGACCTAGCACCTCTCTGATTATAGGTGGAATTCTATAGGTACGAATTCAATCTCATTATTTTCTATTCCTATTTATCCTAACTCTATTTTATTTTTAGCTTAAAATAAAATACAAGTGAAAAAAAGTGAGAAAAATGCACAAAAAATGAATGGCATAGAAAAAAAGAGATAAAATAAATACCACAGGGAAGCCCCGCCAACCAGCTTGCTCATGATGGTTCTACAGAATCGAAACATTCATAGGTGTATTTGGTAGCTCACGAGCCATCAAAATGATCCGAAGTGTCCCACTCAGGTAAAGGGATAGTAGCTACAGAATCTGATTGGTCGACAGATGAGTCAGTTAACTCATAAAATAACTCCTCCTCAGTTGCACAAAATTGTGGTCATCAAAGGAAGGGATAGCTCTCCTTCCAGAGATGCATTCAATAATGCTGATAAATCCTCCTCCTTCTGAATGTTGTTGGTCGGTATCATCCAAGAAACTGCTTATCGAATCAGAAAGGTAGAAGAAGAGAAGTTGAGAGAATATGAAGTTGTCAGATGTAATGAAACTTCCTAAGCCCTTTTATAGGTAAAATCCTTAAACTTCATTAACACGTTCACACTTATCAGTCACGTTTTTCACAAAATGATACTACTAAAAGGGATAGGTATGAATCCTAATTTTTGCACCATTAAATTCGGCCCATTAATATGAGCATAATGGTCCAAACCATGCTCAAATCGGACCTCGAATGGACCCATAAAACCTAAAAAATGAACCAAATCAGATCAGACCGAACCTAGAAAATTGGGCCTAGATAGCCAGGCCCAACACGTGCACGTTTAGAGCCAAAATGCATATATTTGTCCAAATGCACACTTGTGGGATTCCCCGAGTATTCCGACTCTGTTTTTTATAAATTCAAACCTTCAGAACAATTTTGGGGTCCACTTTAGACACTTTCTCAGATGCTTTTTAAGGCTACTAGACTACTTTTCAAATCTCTAGACCTTTAAAATCACTTCCAAAATACTACAATTAGTACCAAACTATTCCAAAAACACTATTTTTTCAATTCGTTTGACGGTTGAGTTCCCATCAGTCCAATTCAGATAAACACTCCCCAGTCCTCTCCAAACACAATGGAGACATGCTCCATGTTCATCAAGCCTTCCGATAAACTGGTCTCTAAATCTCGAAAGCCAAAGGTAAATACAGCACAGTATTTCTATCCTTTCAGTTCTGAATTAAGCCATTTAATCTGAATTAAGGCATTTTTCATTAAAACTTCATTTTTCTTAAAATGAATCAAACTTAAGCCCTAAAATGAACTTAGGCGATCACTTTTATGGAACAATCACTTTTTTATTAATCAAATCTCAAATTTATTAATGGCCTATTTTGTTAACTATTTTATTAATTAAAATGTGTTAGCTTATGAACCAACCAAACCACAACCCACTATTTTTCAGAACAACCCCCACCCTTCGCAAGAAGGGAGAACGGCATGGGGTTTGATTCTCATTCAATGGGATACGTCGGAAAGCCTTCTAACAGCTTCAATTCCAAAAATACATTTTCTTTGTTTTTTATTTATTCTTTCATTATTTATGTTATTATTGCATGTTTTATTTTATTCATTGCAGCAATTGTTTGTATTTTTATTACTTTTATTTTACATT
>CAOJBK014735014.1:0-11308 GCA_948294925.1 Codiaeum variegatum
ATATATATATATATATATATTCAAATAAAATAAAAAATGGATAATCTTTTTATTTAAAAATAATTTCAATAATAATATATATTAAATAATAAATATATTTTAAAACAATACAAAATGTTACAATTGATGATTTCAAGCATAATCCCAAACTTTTCAAACAAGTCAGCTTTTAATAGTTTTGTCATAATATTTGCAACTTACTCTTTAAATTTACAAAATTAAAGCTCAATTTCTCAATCTTTGATGAGCTCCCTGTTGTAATGAAACCAAATATCGATATGTTTGCTTAATTCATGAAATACAAAATTTTTATTCAGTGCAATAGCTGACTTGTTGTTACAGTGAATTGTTATTGGACTTATCTGACCATGCTTTAAGTTCTTCAATTTGTTGAGTAACCAAATTACTTGATATATTACTGATGTTGCTACAATATACTCTATTTTTGCTGTTGATAGAGCTACCACTTGTTACTTTTGGAAGACCATGAAACGATTCCATTTCCTAGATAAATACATATTCAGATGTGCTTTTGCATGTTTCGATATCACATACCCATTCATTATTTGTATATCCGACCAAATTGAAAGTATCATAATTGTTATAGAATATATTTTTAAATCTGGCACAGTCTTTGAACGGGTAAAGTTAAAGGGTTATGGGTCAAAAATTGAACCGAGGTCCGATCGATATATCACATATATATAGAATATATAAATATACTAGATTTATATAAATAAATTAATAATATAAATATTTTAAAAATGAAAATTAGAATAATTTGATGTATTTATATATGATTTAAAATTAATAAAAAATATAAAAATATAAAATATATTTACAACTAATATCTTGGTTAAAAAAAACTATAATATCTAACAGTACAAATATAAAAAATAATAAAAATAATGAGTAAAGTTCTAAAAAAAAGAATAATTTATTTATATTTAGAAAAGAGGAATGAAAGTTTTTATTTTTGAGAATGAGGAAGAATTGTTGAAAAAAAAAAAGAAAAACAGGAATCCCACATTAATTTACTTTCAAACAGGAGAATACATTAACTTTTTCTATCCCATATGGGAATATTATAACATGTGAAGAAAGAGTAAGTGTTATATAAATTCCCCATAGGCTCTCAAGCTTTAATAAAGTGACAAATAAGTAATTTTTTATACTTACTGAACTACCCCTAAAGTCATTTTTTGACCCGAAAAATGGCTGACCTGGGCTCAGTTTTCACGGTTCGCTGGATAACCGATCGGGTCAGCCAATTTTTAACTAGTTTTTATTATTAAAGGGTTTTATATATGGACCGAACTAGATTTGGGTCTAGTTTTCGATTTTTCTGAGTGAATCGTCCGGTCCTGTCCTGTCCGGATTTGAAAACATAAGTTATATAGAATTTTGTGATTTCTTATACCATTGAGATTACGCAGGATTCTCTTTGTTACTTGTTTGTGTGATTGGTATAATTTCTCCATAAAATAATTGATCAACCCAACTTCATAAATAATATTAGGTTTAATGGAACTCAAATGTTGTAGAATGGCCATTGTACTTTTGAAATAAGTCCCACTGCCTTGTTTCCTCATTTCAACACATTTTGCAACTGGAGTTCAGATTGACATAGTTGTATTCATCTGGAATTTTTGTAAGATATCATAGACATTTTTTTTTTGCGAAACAAAAATTCCATTATCCTTTTATTATACTTCAATGCTTAAAAAATAAGGCACCAATCCCATATCAGTCATTTCAAATTATTGACTCATGGCCTCCAAAAATTCATTAAACATTCTATGAATATCAAGTCACTAACATATAAGCATAAGATTAATAGGTCACTATTGGATTTTTGAATTGATATATAATGTATGCTTATGAGGATATTTTTGAAATCCATTTTGTAGAAAGTATGTATCAATCTGGGAATATCAAGCACAAGGTACTTGTTTTAAGCCATATAAAGCTTTCTTTAGGAAAAATACTTTGTCATCATCTCCTTTTTTTCATGAAACTAGTGGATGATCAACATAAACTTCTTTTATATCATGCCATTTAAAAATCTTGATTTCACATCCATCTAATGTATTTTTCCATTTTTTGAGTTGCAAGCGATGAGATCATTCGTACAATATCCATTTATACTAGAGCAAATACCTCAAAGTAGTCAATTCTTGGCTCTTGTTTGAAGCCTTTAACCACTAACCTTGCCTTGTAATGATCAACTTTTTCCATTAGGTTTATACTTTTTTTTTTATACCCAACTAATTCTGACTAGCTTATTTTTCTGCCGGCAAAGATGTCAACTCCTATGTCTCATTTTTCTTAATTGAGTAGATCTCGTCGTTCATGGATCAGATCTATTTTTATCTATTGCAACATCTTCAATGAAACTAGATCATAATCTTACCAGGGATTCATTTGTTGACTCATCATTAGCATCATCTCTCACCACCACATAATCCTGTAGTCATTCAGGCATGACACAAGTTCTTTAAGGGTGTTCTATGGGCCTTGGATATGCTATTGTAGCTGAAGTCTCAACTTATGATGTTGTTACTTCTTGATAGCTGACTACTTGAATGAGACTCAATTGTTGATACTTTATCAAAAATGACATTTGTTGCTGTGTCATTATTTTGATTTCACTGCCATGCTTCATCTTTAAGGAAATGAATATCTCTACTAATGATCACCTTTGTTGTGTCTGGGTTATATAACTTGTAAACTTTTTTCATGTCACTATATCCAATAAAGATACATTCTTTTACTTATATCATCTAACTTTTTCCTCCTTTCATCTCGTATGTAGGCATATGCAATATACCCAAATACTTATAGGTGAGACACATCTAATTTATGGCCATACTATGCTTCTTCTGAGATCATTTCATGAACACTCTTTATTTGACACCTGTTTAATAAATAAAAAATACAAGCGACAACTTCTACCCGGAAAGGGTTTGACAATTATTTGGCCTTCAACATGCTTCTAGCTATCTCAAATATTGTTCTAATTTTTCTTTATACTATACCATTTTACTAAGGTGTATAGAGCTAGTTGTCAATTGACATTAGATCCCTTTTTTTTCTTGCAATAGTCATTGAATTCATTTTGATGTGGATTCTCCTCCTCTGTTTAATCTTAAAGTCTTCAAGGAAAATCCACTTTGTTTTTCAATAAGCACCTTGAATTCTTTAAACTTAATATGATTTTTCTTTCAAAAAATAAGCCCAAAATTTCCTTATAAAATCATTCACAAAAAGTAAAAAATACCTTTTATGCCCAATTGATTCTACCTCAATATGTCCACACATGTCTGTGTGTACTAGCTTTAATGGTAGCTTGAAATGCCTTGATTTACCATAGGGATGATGCTTTCCAAGAATGCACCCTTCACATCATTTATCAAGAATATTAATAAAAGGGGGGCCTTTCACCATTTCTTTCTGTGCTAGCAATTCCAACCCTCAGAAATTCAAGTGACTATACCAAAGATGCCACAACCAACTGCTATCTTTAACCATAACTTGCAAATTCATAGAAATTTTAGTGTGAAGAGACAAAGGAAACATGCATTTCTTTTTCATTTTCATCTTTGAAATAGTGTTATTATTTTTGCCATTTATCTCACAAACTTTATTTTCAATTTGAACTTTATGCCATTTTTTCTAATAGTTGACCCATGCTTAATAAATTCTAGTAAAGGCTAGGCATATAAGATACATCTGTAATAGTAATGTTGGTACCTTCTTTTGATTGAATGATGATGTTAACTTTACCAATCACGTGAACTTTATTCAAGAAATTGACTTCTGCTTGCACTGTCTCATCTAAACTTATGAATAAACCCACTCTTTCCAGTCATATGATTAATGCATCCTGTATTAAGATACCATACATTGCTAACTTCTATGTCCATACCTTCTTTACATGCAAGAACTAAGTTTTTCTCCACTTTTACTACATTTGTTTGTTCTTCTCATTCACTTTGTAACTTAGTTCAACATTAAGATGCATAATGACTAAACCTATTACACCTGTGACATTTAATTTTACACTTATCACGTCCAAAAGTTGTACCTCTGTCTGAAGAACTGCTTTCCCCAACCTTCTCTATATTTGAGACAAGATAATTTCCTCTTCCTCAATTATGGTCACGTCCACGACCTCTACTATTTTGGTATCCATCTCGATTGGTTAAGTTCACCCTCATTTGCAAAGCATGTTCTGGGCTCGAATTGTTGATCCATTAGTTCATTCATTGCTTATGTGAGGACAATGAATCCAATAATCTTTCAATAGATAAACTTGATAAATATTGTCCCTCTTCAATTGTTGCAGAAAAATAAAAAATTTTCCATTAAGGATCGCATAATCTTTTCTACTACTCTTTGTTCACTTATTTCTTCGCTATTAATTTGCAATTGATTGACAATGGCTTGAGCATGATCAAAGTAAGCATAAATGGATTCTGAGCCATTCATGTATAAAGACTCAAAATCAACTCGAAATGTTTACAAACGAACTTGTTTAATACGATCATCACCTTTGTGGGATTTATGCAAAATCTCCCGCTTTGCATGTGACATTTTTGCCATTGATACTTTTTGAAATATTGATTCTTCCACATCTTGAAAAATGACATATATTGTCTTTTGATCCTTCTTGCGAGTTTCTAATAATGAATCTTTCTCCTATTTACTAAGTTAATCAAATGCAGTTGACTATATAATATCAGTAAGAAACCATTTTTAATACTTTAGAAAATCATTTGTTTTCAAGGTGATTAAGAAATCATTTGTAAATCTATAAAAATGTAATTTTATCTAAATTTGAAAAAGACAAAAATTCTAAACCAAAGGATGGATTCAGGGACTCGTGATTGAGATAAATTATTTTTTTAGAAAAATGTTCATTTTCTAAACGGTTTTAGCTTAAAAATTATAAGATTTTGGTTAAAAAGATTTTTATATATGCATGACAGTTCAATATGGTGCATGAACAGAATATAACATTTATAATGATACATAAGCAGGATATTGCATGAATGACAGAACATTAAGGAAAGCAAAAAATTAAAGTGATAAATAAACAGAGGTCCCTCCTCTAGCTAGAAAGGTACTAGGGAGGGTACTCATTCCCAATAGCAGAATAAATGAAAAATAAATTAAAATAAAGTGAAATTAAAAATACAAATAAAAGATAAATATAGAGGGGATCCCTTCTCTAGCCAAAGGCATAGGAAAGACACACATTTTCCTTTAATAACAATAAATGAAAATAAAATAAAATAAAAAAAGAAAAGAAACAAGAAAATGAAATATGAAAAATAAAAGGGGCAGATCTATTCCATTAAGAAATAGATCAGGCTAATTCCTCCATAGACAACTATATGCCAAGAAAGAATTGCCTTGATTACCATTAAATAATAACATAAACAAATAAATAAATATACAATAACAAAGAAAGCAATGGATAGTGATACGGGTCTATCCAGAAGGGTCTGGGCCCTAAAATATCCAAAAGCCCATATAAGAAGACAAGAGCCCAAGTCCATAACACCTACAACACCCACCTTTGACATAGAAGGCTTCGACCACTTGCCGAAGAGGTAAGTAAGGCCTCGAAGGACCACCCTCAGAGGACACCTTCGACCTCCTATCTTGGACACATGTCATAAACCTATTAGTGGCGTGTGTCCCCTCTCTTGATAAGCATCAGGTTGTGTTCAACACAGACAGTTCCACGTGGACCACTCACAACATGCCACGTGGCCCCAGGAACTATTATATATAGTACATGATGTCACACTTTTTGAGGTACATTCACAAAACCTTAAAATACCCAAAAATATACTTTCTTAAGGATTCACAGTGAGTCCAAAACATACAAATCCATTATTGACTTGAGCGTCGGAGGATCATTGCCAGGCAACACACCTGACCCTATTAGCTCATGGTTATTCTTTGTGCAGGTATCTACATTCCATTGGATTTAGGCCTAGAGATCAGAAGTTGTTAAGTCAAGGACTTATCAATTGGCACCGTCTGTGGGGAACTATCATTCTTTCATTGAATACTTTTCCTGATCTCAAATAGCCTAATTTATTTCGGATCATAAGTGATGGATGACCCTCAAAGTGGCAGGAATCCTAATGTTGACCATTCACCAAATCAACACCCTGGAAACGGTAACTAAGAGACTTCACCACCTGCCCACACCAATACCACTCTTGATCCTAGGGCCCATTTCCAGGCTCGGACAGATCTCTTTAGAAACATACAAGCAAGCCCTATTTTGACCACACCCCACCAAGCCTCGACTAGTGCAGCCCTAGACCTATCAACAGAGATTTAAAATGCCGTTATGGGCGCGCTAGCCCCACTCCTGCGACTCTTAAAAAATCAGAACCTTCCTGGAAGACACACCAATGAGACCCTAGCTATTGATCCAACCTGAACTCGACTCTTCCAAACACCCGAGGGTTGGAGAGAAGAAGAGCTGAGAGCAGAAGTTAGTCGGCCCCGGACAGAAGGGGTAGCTATGGGAAGTAATCCAGTAGGTGCAATAGAAATAGTGGGAGGAGATGAAAGGAGAAGGTAGAGTGGTTAGAATAGAGAAAGCTCCACAGACTCAGTGGAGTCCAGAACCAACGAAGAGGTAGTACGAAGAGAAATGAGAGAGGTTCGCTCTGGAAGATTGTCAGAAGGAGCCCTTCGAGCTTCACCATCCCGAAGGAGAGGACACGAAGCCACCAGCAGGAAACCAGAAAATGTGAGAGAAATGGTAAAGAAATGTGTGGAAGAATTGGGGGGAGGAAGAAAAATAGGAGACCGAGACCTTAAGCTAGAGCTGAAATCCCCATTTGTAGAGAGGGTGGCAAGCTACCGAATGCCAGAAAAATTTAAAGCTCCCAACATAACAAAGTCCACTGGAACTGTAGATCCACGAGCACATATTGAATTACAAACATGAGATAGAACTTCAAACATGTGATGATGAAGCACTTTGTAGGGCCTTCAGGGGTTCATTGGATGGAGCAGCTACCAAGTGGTATGATGGTCTTAAAGAGGGAAGCATTGAAAGCTTAAGGCAGTTAGCAGAAAGTTTTATGAAAAGATTAGCAGCCAGTATTCCGATGGAAATGCAGACACAAGCCTTGGAGCTTGTGAAACAGGGATAAGAGGAATGTTTGAGAGATTTCTAGGCTAGGTTTAATACAGAAGCCCTGGAAGTCACCAACTTGAACCAAGCCAGAGCAGTAGAGGCATTACAAAAATGCACCACACATGTTGACTTCTTCAAAAAACTGTCCAGAGAACTTCCTAACAGCCTGGAAAAAGTAATGGCGATCGCTCAGAAATATATCAGGCAAGATGATGCTTTTCGAGTGAGTCAGTTTCCCCAAAAACAAAAGGTGGAACAGGAGAATACAGCCTCAAGGAACAAGAAGGCCAATGATAAAGGAGCGACCGGATCTAAAACAATGGGTTCGCAGAGTGAGAAAGTGAGAGATCCAATGAGAAGAACCTTTGATGTGACCAAGTTGACTCCATTGAATGTTAGACCTAAAACGGTGTTTGCTGCATTCCAAGATCAGAACATCTGGCAGAAGCCCAGACCCATCAGGAAAGATCCTGATAAGAGAGATAAAACCAAGTTCTGCAAATTTCACAAGACCCATGATCACACCACAGACTCTTGTAGACATCTGGTGGAAGAAATTGAAAGGCTCATCAAATAAAGATATTTGAGGAGGTTCGTTAGGGACAATCCAAATATAGAACCACCAACGGGAAATAATGGAATGGTGGGAGAAATTGCATGTCTAATAGTAGGTCCCGAAGAAGGAACATTGAAAAAGAATAAAGCAGTAGCTCAAAGTGGGGAAACTTCAGAGTTTGCGTTCTTCAACGGGCAAAAACAGTGGGCTGATAATGAACAGGGGTGAAGAAAAGAAGCGCCTATTGTCATCAAGGCTATCATAGCCAACTATAATGTCCACAGAATCTTGGTAGATAATGGGAGTTCTACCAATCTTTTGTCCTTTGAAGCATATCAGAAGATGAACATTAAAGGGTATGAACTGAAAGAATTGAAAAGTCCTGTTCGAACTTTAGATAGGTCAGAAATTCCTGCAGCAGGCTACATCCAGTTGCCCTTCACCATAGGAACGGCTCTAAAGAGTGTGACTGTCATAGCCCTTTTTATGGTGGTAAAGATTCCTATGGCATACAACGTGTTGATGGGAAGACCTCTTCTTAGTGATTTGGATGCATATACAAATGTCTGAAGAGGAAGCCTAAGAATCCCCTTAGCCGATGGAACAGATTTTTATGTGTATAGCACCACAACCCCAAAGACTATGATGGACCATACTCGAAAGAAAAAAAATGTCGACACACACACAGATCGAAGTGTGCATGGTCCAGAAGGGAGAGACAGCCGAAGAACCGAGACTCAACCAATAGAGGAATTGGAGACATTCCCTGTTGATCAGACATGAAGGAGTTTAAAAATAAATGATAAGATGGAAGAAAAGGAGGAGGTGGAGACATTCCTGATCAACCACAAAGGAACTTTTGCCTAGGACTCCTCTGAAATGCCTGGGATCAGCCCAGGGCTAGCAGTCCGTCAGCTCAATATGGACCTAACCTTCAGACCCATCAAGCAGAAGAAGAGATGTTTTGTAGTTATAGATGACGAGGTGAATAAGTTGATGGAGGCAGGATTTATCAAGGAAGTGCAGTTCCCTGAGTGGCTGGCAAATGTAGTACTAGTGAAGAAATCCATTGGCAGTTACAAAATGTGTGTTGACTTTATAGATCTGAAAAAAGCTTGCCCCAAAGATTCATATCCGCTGCTAATGATTGATAAGCTAGTCGACTCCACAGCTGGCTACAAATTTCTTTCATCCCTTGATGCGAAGCAGGGGTATCATTAGATTAAGATGGACCCGGACGACAAAGAGAAAATGACATTCGTCACAGAAAAAGGAACTTATTATTACACATCCATGCCTTTTGGTTTGAAGAATGCAGGGGCCATGTATTAATGGATGGTGAACAAAATGTTTAAAGACCAGCTAGGTCAAAACTTGAAAGCCTATGTGGATGACATGATCATTAAGAGCAGAAGTTTTAAAGAACATGTCGAAGACCTGAAGGAAGTCTTTGGAATCATGAATCAATATGGAATGAAGTTGAACCTAGAGAAGTGTGCCTTCTTTATCTAAGGGGGAAGGTTCCTCAGCAATCAAGTCAGTGAAAGGGGGATAGAGCCCAACCTAGACAAGGTAAAAGCTATCTTAGACATGCCAGCACCAAGGAACATAAAAGAAGTGCAAAAGTTAACAGGGAGGTTGGTAGCCCTCGACAGGTTCATGTCAAAAGCAGCAGAGAAGTACTTGCCATTTTTAAAAAAACTAAGGGAAAATGCATCCTTTGACTGGTATGAAGATTGTCAAAAGGCTTTCAAGGAGCTTAAAGATTACTTGGGGTCAGAGCAAGTCTTGAGCAGGCCACTACCAGAGGAAGAGTTGCTGATATATTTTTCCGCCTCTCCATATGTCATGGGGGCAATGTTAGTGAGGGAAGAAGGAGGAAGCCAAAAACCAATATATTATTTCAGCAAGGTCCTTCAGGGGGCGGAGATGAATTATTCACCAATGGAAAATTGGCTTATGCTATTTTATTATCTTACAGGAAATTTAGAGTATACCTCCAGGCATACCAAGGAGTAGTCGTGACAGATAAGCCTCTCCAAAAGACACTCCATAGACCAAAAACCTTAGGGAGAATGTTATGCTGGGCCATAGAACTTAGACAACACACCCTCTTATATTGGCCTAGATTAGCAATCAAGGCCTAGGCATTGGCAGACTTCATATCCGAATGTTCGTTTCTTGAAGAAGAGCCTGAGGAAAACAAAACTGAAGTAGGCTTACCAACTAGTTGGGAGTTGTATGTGGATGGTACAAGCTCTTAGAAGGACGGTGGAGTCGGTATAGTTCTGAAGAATGGAGAGGGGGTACTCTTGGAGTATACTTTAAAGTTAAACTTCCCTACCAAAAATAATGTAGCTGAATATGAAGCACTTGTACAAGGGCTCAGACTAGCTGACTTTTTACATGTGGAGAGCCTGATCATATGCAGTGATTTATAGCTGGTGCTTGGACATGTCAAAGGAATATTCAAGGCTAAGAAGGAAGAAATGGTGAAATACTTGGCTATTATAAAAGACAAAATCCGTAAAATGAGAGATAAAGGAATCAAGGTAGAATGCAGAAAAGTTCCAAGGCTTGAAAACTGCTGGGCAGATAGCTTGAGTAAGCTCGTAGCTTCTCATCCCTCGGGTTATCCAAACAAAGTCTTCATCGGTTTAATATCAACTCCTAGCATCATGGTTGGGGAGGAGGTCATGGAAATAAGTGACGAGCCCAGCTGGATGGATCCTATCAAAGCTTATCTTGAAAAGGGCGAGCTACCCTCAGATGTGGAGGAAGCGAAGAAAACCAAAAGGAGGAGTGCTCACTTTTCCCTTCACAATAAGATCCTTTATAAGAGGGCTTACTCACTCCCTTAGCTAAAATGCTTAAAGCCAAGCGAGGTCAAGTATGTCCTCTAGGAAATTCATGAAGGCTCCTATGGAATGCACATAGGAGGGAAGGCCATGACAGCTAAAGCTCTCAGACAAGGGTATTATTGGCCTAACATGAAGATGGATTCAAGGTCCCTTGTGAAGAAGTGCCCGTCATGCCAAAAGTTTGCCAATCTGATAAACTCCCCAAGCACTGAGCAAGTTTCTTTGTATAGCTCTTGGCCATTTGTGAAGTGGGGGATTGACATCGTAGGCCCTTTACCCATGGCTCCGGGTCAAAGGAAATTTTTTGTAGTTGCAGTGGAATACTTCACCAAGTGGGTAGAAGTAGAGCCCTTAGCCACAATCTCAGCTGATAATATTATCAAGTTCATATGGAAGAACATCATCTATAGATTCGGAATCCCCTAGCAACTAATTAGTGATAATGGCAAAAATTTTGATAATGCCAAAATCAGAGAATTCTGCAACAGTTTGAATATTAAACAACACTTCTCCTCGGTGGCACACCTTCAGACTAACGGGCAGACAGAAGTCACGAATAGAACTATCCTCCAAGGGATTAAGAGGAGGCTAGAAGGGTGTGGAAGAAGCTAGGCCAAAGAGCTCCATTATGTGTTATGGGCATACAGAACAATGCCAATGGAGGAAACAGGAGAAACTCCATTCTCCTTAACCCTTGGCACCGAAGCCGTCGTTCCT
>CAOJBK014735250.1:0-11481 GCA_948294925.1 Codiaeum variegatum
CTCAGAAAACTCGAATAGTCAAAAGTCCTTATCTTTCTTCAACGTTCTGGCTTTTATAGTGCTGGAAAATTGGGGGTCACGGGCAATGCTCACAGGCATGAACATTGCCTATGAGATTAGCCTGTGAAATCCCTTGAGAAATAGTGAGCTGTAAAGTGGTCACAGACAATGCTCACGGGAGTGAAGATTGCCCGTGAGTCACTTGCTACTCACTGAACTGAAGTTATGCTTTGTCTGCTAGGTCACGGGCGATCCTCACACCCTTGACCATTGGCTGTGAGGTGCCAAATTTCCCATTTCCCCTCTATTTTGGCTCCATTTTCGCTCCTTTTTCCAATGTTTCGCTCCATCTACCTCTGGATTGACAATTAAACAAATATAGGCTAAAGAAACACTTAAACAAACATATTAAATGCAATTGGACTAAGATAATGACTAAGAAATGATGTAAAATGACTAAGAAATGATGTAAAAACTAAGTATAAATGACCATTATCATATATACTGCTAACTACAATCATCTTTGAGATAGTCTAGGCCACCAACCACTCCATGAGTATGCAAAAACCCAAGAGGCACTGCTTCTCAGTGAAAGTGACACCTAGAGCATCAGGCTCCACATCTCCAAAAGCAATGTAATCGAAGGGTCACCAGACAACCTCTAATAATAGATCAATGATAAAAAATCCACAAAGGGAAAAGAATAAAGCTAATTAGAGCATACCTCAGTTATCATGGCTAAGATATTCCTATAGTCAGAGAAAGAGAAATTAGCTTAAGGAACTTCCCAGGACTCTCTACACCACATCCTCCCCATCGGGAGAAGAAGGTTCACCATAACATATGGGACAAGAGTTGGGATATGTAAAAAATACCAAAGCTGTAAAGCAAATAAAGTTTACAAAATCATTGAAATACAAAGCATCTGATACAAGATCAAAAGGGGAAACATTAACCTCCCAAGCTATGGCAGTTGTAGGAATGCCTGTCCTCTCAATCTTGAAAAACATTTCCATACCTTAATAAGCCATAACCAGTGCGACACCAGCCTAGTCAAAGTCATCGAGCATGTCCAAATCATAAAAAGAGCCCAGAATCTTTAAATAATTCCATCCGCTCTCATTATATAGGAAGATGGTAGACATGATGACCAACGATTAGACTCAAGCGCACTGATCGATGGAGTAAGCATCCAAATTAATCCATGTCAGGTGATCAATCAACTGAGTTTGAGAAACCAGCCCTCTAAAGTTATGAGGAATGTCCACCTTGAGTAGATTGAAAAAAATATGTGGAGGACACAACACAATATAAAAAATAATAGGCATGGACCCAGACAACATGCCATTTAGACATGAGCACTCGAGTGAGGTCATTGTCATCTCGCCCATTGAAAGGTGAAATGTGTTAGGGGTCCACCACCACCTCTTAGCTAAGGTAGCTAGAAACTCTACTAGGGACATTTGAAACTAACAAAAATAAGTGGATTATTTTTTGGTAAAAATAATTTTGGCTTAATACTATATGGAATTTGGTATCATGCATCACTTTACATGCTCATGTACTTCAGAAAAACCTAGATAGAAAGTAGCATCGAGTGAGCTTCCTTCCTTGGGATTACTTTTTCGATAGTGAAATCATTTAACTCCAAGGCATACCCTACCATCCTTTCAGTTGGGATAACAAGGTTGCACATATCTAGTGCACCCACGTGAATCTCCTTGATTCACATGTAGTTAGGTATATCGCATCTCTAGTCACTGGGAAGCCTTTAAACCACCAAACTATCATGTAATAATTAGAGTTTACCCTTGATCCCATGTACCCTAAAAACTCTGATTATAAATGTCATCATAAAACCTTTTTCATTCATACATACATGCATCATTACATCAAAAATGAAATTGGACTAAGTGAACTATTATAGAAAGAGTTCCTAAAAAAAAACTACCTCTCATTTTTCGTACTTGCCTGCTAATATCCTACCTTATTTTTTATAAAAAGCAGATACCCTACCTTTTTTTGCTGTTCATCTAATGGTTAACATGTCGAACATTAGAAACACTAACACCCATAACCCTATTACTACTGATGCCACTGCCTCTGCTCCACCTGCACCCCCTGCTAATATTACATTCATACTAGCTGAAATCATGAGTAAGCAAGATGAGGCTATCCCAAAATAATAAAAGACTGTGACCACCATACTGCAAGCTCACGAACAGACCATCATGGGCAAAGTTCATGCTATGCTAACTCAGTTTGGGGTTCAACCTGTCAACCATGCTTCCACCTCATCAAACTCTGGGAAGGAACCCATGACTGAAGATGTGATTGTCCTGAATCCACAAACTGACCATGGAACCATTACCTTAACTGTCCCTACTGTGGATCCTTTCTTAAAAGGGGCCTAAGACCACCCATTACTCAAGTCCATGGTTAAGAAATATGAGGAAATGCAAAAAACCCTCAGTGCCCTCAAGAAAAAAAGAGAATGTCATTGATGTGAAGGCCTTGATTCCATTCCCTAATGCTAGGCTTCCTCGTAAGTTCTAGATGCTAAATTTTCGATGGCACTTCTTGCCGCTTCTTCCACTTGAGAATTTATAATGGCACACTGCATCCTTTGGGCATTGAAGGTGAGCTCCGTACTCAACTCTTCCAAAATTCGCTTACTGGTGCAGCTCTGAGTTGGTTTGTATAGTTAGAGGAATCCAAGAAACTTACTTAGGAATCAATTTGTAACGAATTTATAAAACAATATAATTATAATCAAGAAGTTAATGTTAAAAGGAGGTATTCAGAAATGACTAAACAACTCCTAAAAGTAACCTTTTTTGCTTTCATACCTAGATGGAGGAAGAAAGCCTCCCAAATGGTAAACAGAGCATATGATTCTGAGCAAATTAACATCATTGTTAAAAATCCATTATCTGTATATCAAGAAAAACTTATGACATTGTACCTACTAGATTTCAAAGCTTTAGTTAATGTTGGAATATGGCTTGAAGATGGGGTTGAATATGGCCTCATAAAGAATGAAACCTTTGTCTCATCCTCTCACTTTAGAAAAGTAAATGTTACTCAAAAAGAGGGTAGAGTCAATGCAATTTCAGCCTACAAACCCATTCAAATCAAGTGGAGAGAATTCACCAACTTGAGGGGCTTAATGCTAAGCTTCCTTCTTAAGGAATGTTTGAAAAAAAGATGCATTCAAATATTTAAAGCCTAAACCCATTCCAAATTCATTACCCAAAATCTTTAATATGGTAGAGAGATATGATTATCATCAAAGGCCTGGCCATAAAAATGACGATTGCAAGGCCTTCAAGCATAATTAATATGATGAGCTCTTTTTCCCCACTTTGAACATCAACACAAATCCTCTACCTGAACATAATGTAAATACAATATTTATTGAGTTTGAAGAAGGGGATTCAACACATCTCATCTCTGACACTAAGCCCTTGAGAAATTTCCACTACACCGGAGAGGACCTACCTTCCTTATGGAAGTCTATCTCCCTAAGTTGCTCACCTTTGGTTGGCCAACCTTCCTTAGGGAGGTCAATCTAAAATGACTATTGTTGTGTCATTATTAACCTGAGACACTTGGGTGATGAAATTGATGTTATCATATGAAGTGGGAGAATAATATAAGTATATGATATCCCATAATCCATAAGCCAACCAGAAGAGAACTCCTAAACATGAAGAGGACCCTTTGCTCAAATATTTGAAATAGACCTAAGTAATTTCTATATGGAGTTTGCTCATGTCATCATACCCTCACCACCAAGCCCTTTATAAGGTGCTGAGTCAATATCAAACTCCAGTTGACATATCTCTAGAAACTTTGGTTACTTCAATCACTAGTTCTATTAAAGAGGCATCAATCTCCGTCACTGACAATGAAATCCTACCTAAGGGACCTCATAATGATGCCCTTTACCTCATAATTATCCTAAGGGAGAAAACTATCCCATTGACTTTGATTGATGATGGGTCTGTACTTAACATCTGCTCGCTCAAAGTTGCAAGCTGCTTGGGTCTGAGTGCTACTGATTTCACCCTTTTCGATCAGATTGTTTGGGCTTATGACAATTCAAAGAGAGAAGTTCTGAGGGTGGAAAATCTGACCGTCACCATGGGCCCAACTAATTTTAAAGTTCCTTTCCAAGTCATCAATGTGCATTCATGCTTTAATATACTTTTAGGAAGACTTTGGATACACGAAGTGAAGGCGATGCCCTCAACCTTACACTAAAGGGTTAGGTTCCTATTAAAGAGTGGGATAGTTACTATTAAAGCAGACACGTTGGGAAAATCTTAACTCCCAAGCACAATCCCCATTCTTGAGATCCAACCTGAGTTATCAACATATCCTTTATCTGATTTCTAATTCATTCAATTCATTGAGACCATTGAAAATTAGAAGGAAGAAATCTATCTGGATTTCAATATAAAAAATATCATGAAACATATGGCCTATTTTCCTAGTATGGGCCTTTGTAAGAACCAACATGGGATGAAGTCCTTTAATGAGGACCCATCCTCCTTCCTACCTTTTGGCTTAGGCTACCATCTGATAGATGATGAAATTGAAGAAGCAAAAGCCTAAACAAGGGAAAGGTCTCTCATACCTAGCAAAAAGGGAGAAGTTGACTACCCCATGAGGCCCTAATTCAAAATTTTAAACAGATATTTTGTCAAAGAGGGAGAGATAGTTCCTTACTGTGCTTTTCCTGAACCTATAATGGGTATAAAGATTCTTGGTTTTGAGTTTTTCTTCGATGTAAAGATGACTTTTGAAGACTATCAGCCCATCTACTTTCTACTTGATGACTTTGAAAAGAATATGGAAGCTAGCCTCTTTGGTGAAATAGCTATCCTAGTTGACAAGGAGGAAAAAACTAACCTCTCCACCTTGATCAAGCCTTTCTTGTGGCAACTCAACACCTAGACTTATAAAGCAAAAGTGGCTGAATCTGAATCAAAGACCGAGTCTGAGTTTGAGTCTTCTTCTGAGTCTAAATCTAATGTAACTGGTGCACCGGGCTTTAATTATGAGTTTGATGTAACCGTGGACCTTTCCCCAATCTCTATGAATAATGTAACCAAAGTTTCTTGTTATGAGTTTGTCTCTTTATTTTCTTATGATGTTCCAACTGATGAATATGACCTTAGTTAATCAGAAAAAGAGAACAATAAATAAATGAAATAAAAGATACAGTTAATGAGTAATAATGGACAATTATACCTAGATTTTACCCCATTTCTCAGCATTATCCTTGTTAAATTGCATTTAATGTGCATGTTCTAGTGTGTTTTTAGCTATTTCATGGTTAGAACACTGTGCTAGAGCTAAGTAGTAAAATATTTCAAGATTGACATACAAAACTAAAGAGAAAAAGGCCAATTCCAAGCATTTGAGGCTCTCACGGGCAACACTCACGGTTGTGACCGTATTTATGAGTAAGAGGGAAGCTGTTGGATTGAAGGAGCTAAAGAAATTAGGGTTTTCTAGGACTCATGAGTAGGCTCACACCCGTGAGCCATAAAATGGCTACTATTTAGATGGAGACCAAGAAACAGTGGGAAGATCATGTCTTACGTGCAGGATCACACCCATGCCCGAAGCCCATAAAATAATCATGAACTAAGGTTTCTCAATGGAAAAAAGGGAAAATGTCTTGAGAGCTCATGGGCTAGGCTCACACCCTTAAGGTAGCCTTTGAGCACGTAAAATGCTACAGTATAAAAGGCAGACATCAGCAGAAAACCCTAGAGTCACCATGAAGCGTGGAAAAATAAACTAATGGAGCAACTTTGAGTGGAGATAGCATAAACTCATCAATTTTCAAGCAAGAATTAGTAAGGGTATCACGTGTTTAAAAGATTGGGCTTGGATTCAACATTGGTTTCTTAGTTTCTTTCTCTTCTCTCTTTATTTTCTGCTATTTTCTTATAGTGTTGAGCTAAACATTCCTTATCTACCTAGATTAGACAAGTATTCCTCATTTGTATGGATTAATCAACATTTTATTCAATGAATGTTAAAATTTCTCATCAAGTTATGCTTTTGATGTAGTTTTTCTACATTTCATCCCTAATAGCATGCTTGTTGATGATTTTTATTATTCATACTTTACCAGAGATAAAAAGTTCAAGCTTAGAACAATTAAAAGTATATGGGTTTGTCATGCTTGCTAGAGATAGATGCATAAGCACCTAGGGTTTATGATTTTTCAGTAATTCTTTATTCTTTTTTCTAATTGAATAGAAGTGATAAGAGATTCCTCTTCTATTACATAGAAATTAGGGTTTAATGTCTTAAGAAAGGATTAAACCTAGTTTTTATGAAAAAACCACTTGTTGATTGATTGAGACATCCATTGAATTGTTGGTTATCCTTGCAAATTGGGTGAATATAAGTCGAAATCTAAGTAGATGCTTTCCATTCTTGATTGTTCATCTTTATTCTTGCATTTCCTTCTAATTACTTAATTAATTTAGTTAAAATTTAAGTTTTTAGTTATAAATTAACTCAAAATATCGATGAACTAAATAGTAGACTAGGAGATTGAGTTGGTGTTTGGCTAATTGAACCATTACAATCCTTTGAGAGAATGATACTGGGGCTCACCTAGTTATACTACTTGATATGATCCCGTACACTTGCGGGTGTTGCGGTTGCACGCATCAAGTTTTCGGTGCTATTGCTAGGGATTTATTTTTGGTTTGGTACGGTCACCATTAGAAATGAATTCAAAGCTAATGATTTAGCCTTTGTTTTCTTTTTATTTAATTATGGTTGCTCTTGATGTTTTATTTCAGGTATCGATTTATGACTAGAGCTAACTCTTTAGGACTACTTCTTTATGATCTAGAATGTAAACAAACTTTAAGGAGGGAAAGACAAGAAAAAGAAAGGAAGTTAGATTTAGCCAGAGCTGATCCACTCCTAGAGATTCTCAAAGGCACACTAGGGGAAGAGGAACAGGAAATTGAAGAAGAAAATATAGAGTTACTAGAAGTAAATATGGAGGGTAATAATAATGGAAATGATGGTGTTAATGGAAATAGGAATGCCATCGGGGATGGAGTTAGTCATGGTAATAGAGTTAGTAATAGGAATGGCTAAGGTAATAGAGTTCCAATCCGAAGAACCATGTAAGACTTTGCAAGAGCAAACCTAAATGATGTTGGAGGTCTAATTTGAAGACTAGAGATTGATGCAATAATTTCAAAATCAAATAGAAAATCATACAAATGATTAAAAACTTTTGCCTATATGGAGGTCTAGCCCATGAGAATCCTCACACACACTTAGGTGAATTTATGGAGATATGTGAAACGTTCAAGATGAATGGAGTGACTAAGGATGCTATCAAGCTAAGGTTATTTTCTTTCTCTCTTTGGGATAATCCGAAGAAATGGCTCAATTCCTTTCCACCGGGCCATTTTACAACATAGGGCCAATTGGCAGAAGCATTCGTAGAGAAGTACTTTCCTCCCTCTAAGACCACCAAATTGAGGCATGAGATCTACTCATTCATCCAACAGGAAGGGGAGTCATTTTATGAGGGTTGGGAGAGATTCAAAGACCTACTTTTGAAATGCCCCATCATGGATTCTCTTTATGGCAAAAAAATTAAGACTTTCACCAATGGTTTAACATACAACAATAGATGAAACTTGATTTCGGTCGAAGGTGGAACTTTGGGAGACAAGGGAGCTAATTGAGCAAATGTCATTGTCATACTACTAATAGCTTCCATCTCTAAGGGATCTTTTAAGGTTGAGGGCACCAGGTGCTCATGCCAAAGACACGATGACATCCCTTTCGGCTCAAGTTAAAGCTTTGACCAAGAGATTTGACATGTTCACTTCAGGTACCCCTAAGACACAAGCATTGTATTATGAGAGTTGTAATGGTTGACACCATATGCAATAATGCCTCATGGTTAGGTCAAATGGAGGTCAAGAGCTAGCTAATTTTGTAGGGGGTATGCAAAGGATCAATAAAAACAATAAGCCCTACTCAAACACCTAGAACCTCTGGTGGAGAAATCACACAAATTTTCATAGAGAGACAATAATGAACAAAGGGGTTCTCCTCCAGGATTCCAAAAAAGACCCCAACCCCCTATGCAAATGCAAGTTCAAGTCCCTCCACCTAAGAAGACCGACCTTAAGGAGATGATGGAGAAGTTCGTGTAATCCACAAATACTCAATTTCAGGATCAAGATGTAATTAACTGGAGCATATAAGCCTCCTTGTAAAATCTTGAAACTTAAGCGGGCTAAATAGCCAAGTTTTTGAGCGATAGAATATCAGGTTCCTTTCCAAGAAAAACTGAAGCTAACTCAAGAGCAAAACTCTAGGCGATCACTCTTAGGAGTGGAAAGAGATTGCACGAGGTTGAAAGACCCTAGGTTATGGTCCAAGTTGAGGGTGAGGTTAAGAACGAGGTTGGAAGTGAGAAGTTTGATAAAGAAAGGGAAAGAGTTCAAGAGAAAGAAGTTGAAAGACCAAAGTCTCCAGTTTCAGAGTATAAGCATCGGGTGCCATATTCGGCGAGGCTTAAGCAAAGTGCATCGGACCTTGATTATGGTAAAATTTTCTCATTTTCAAGAAATTACACATTAATGTTCCTTTGCTAGATGCTTTATTGTAGATGCCAAAATATGCGAAGTTCTTGAAGGAGTTACTTGTAAAGAAGGGAAAGTTAGAGGAGGTGTCCATTGTTCAACTCTTGGAGGAAAGCTCTATGAACCCCCACAAGCTACCTCAAAAGCTAAAGGATCCAGGGAGTTGTATTACCCCTTACACTTTAGGTAGTTTGCATATTGCTAAAGCATTGGCCAATCTTTGGGTACGTATAAGCATAATGCCCTATAAAGACTTTAGAACTTTAGGTTTTGGTGAGCCTAAACAAGCACATCTAAGTATTTCAATTAGTAGATAAGTCCCTCATCTACCCTAAGGATCTCATGGAAGATGTTTTGGTTAAGATCAAACATTTCATTTTTCCTATTGTCGAGATGGAAGACAATGTCGATAACTCATTCATCTTAGGTAGGCCATTCTTAGCCACTGCTTATGCCATTATAGATGTGCATGAGGGCAAGTTGCCCCTGAGAATGGGTAATGAGAGCATTGTCTTTCAACTCCCAAGCATGGATGCACATACACACAACCCCTTGAGCAAGTTAATTTTTATGCTTCATTAGTTAAAAATGGAAGCTCAAGGGGGAACTTGAATTTGGATAACAATGTTGTAGTTGAGTGTGTGAAAAAGCAGGAAAAAGTGGTTCCGATGAGCATAGAGAAAATCATGGGGGAAGCTTTGAAGGGTCAAGCCAAGAAGCCTAAGGATGGGAAAAAAAAGAAGATGAGTAAGAAGAGGAAGAAAAAGAAAGAAGTGAAGCTCAAACACAACGACAAGGTATAGTTTCCTAAGGCTCTTATTATTTCATGTTTAAGGGTTCTGAACTCAAATCTCCATGGTGCCATTAATTTGGAATATCTAGGATTGCAGAAATTTGGGTGCCATAGAGACTTTAATGAGTTATTAGAGGTGGGGTGAAAACCATACCCACCGTCCAGCTAAGACGACGTTAAAGAAACGCTTAGTGGGAGGCAACCCATTGGTTCAAAATTTACTTTGCTTTGTCTAGTTTTTAGCTTTAATTTTCTTGATTTTCTTGAGTAAAAGATAGATATAATGCTTGATTAGGGATATTACAGGTGCTAGAGCTTAACTCAACATGAAATGGTAAGTGGTTCAAACCACAGGGTGCACCAAAACCTATGGCACGAAAAAGAGAAGGGTAAGTAAAGGTGAAAAAATTGAAAAGCTAGTTTTTATTATCTCATGGCCTAGCTACACATCTTTGAGCATAGCCCATGAGATAAGGAGGCCAAGTGTAAAATTCAGTAGCAACATGCTAGCTCATAACCATCTCTCACACCCGTGAGCTATGTCTATGAGCCTAGCATGTGTTGCTATCCCTATTTAGAATTTGAGGAAAATGCCCAACATAGCTTGGTCTCATGGGTGTGACACATGCCTATGAGTCGAGCCTCTATTTTTGTTTCTTACAGTATTCCCACAGGCAGGTCACAAAGGCTTGCCTCACACCTATGAGTCTGCTCGTGAAGGGTATTTTTCCAGTAAAAAACATGGGGCCCAACAATGTGAAAAAATAGTTTTTAACCCCTAATAGCCCCATTTCATGAAATTTGTTGCATTCGTCACACACCCAACACCTCTAAATCACTCTCAAACTCACTTAATGTTTAAAATAACATGGATTCAAAGAAAATTTTACAAGTTTCTCAAGAACCATCAAGGTTTTTATTTTATTTTCCTTTCTTTTCTTTCCATTTTGTTATGTTTAGTTTATTTTTAGGGTCTTTGTTAGAAATACATGCTAGGGCTTAGTTTTTCAATTTTTGTTGATATGTTTGTGATCCATGTGTTAATTTTAAATATCTATTAGTGTTAGTTTCATTGTTTTGTTGTATGTTGTTGCTTGTATTCATGTTCAATTTTAGGGTTTTTAGGCTAGAATTTCTTGAATTGTTCGTGAAAAATTTTGATTTTTTCTAAGTTTTATCACTTAAATCCTTGTATTTTTCTTGTTTTATGACCATTAGGAGTTATTTAGGTGCTTTGTTTGGTGGTTTAAATTTGTGCATACAATGTGTTCAATGAAATGCCCAAGTGAGTTGGGGGTTTGATGTTTCATGAAATTCAACACTTTTTTGTGTTGTTTTAACTTTAAGAACACCCCTATTTCACTTTGGTTCAATTTTATTGTATGCATGGCACATCGATCACTTAGTTCTAAATTCCCATTTTTGTTGTGCTTTTGTGCTAGGTGTGTTGTATGCCATGTGCTTGGTAATTGGCTTGAATGAGTTGGGGGATTTTTTTGCACAAAAATGCCAAGTATTTATGCTTGAATTATTTAGAAACAAAAGACCCCCTCTCATTTTATGAAATTTTTAGGCATAAACACAACACACCTTGCACTTAATATTTCGTTTTGCTTATGGTTTCATGCTTGAATATACCAATGCTTAAGTGTGGGGGTGGGACTTAAGTGGGGTGTTTGTGATGGGTGAATACGGAGTTGTACAACGGAAGCAGAAAATGAAATTTCAGCACTGTCCAACAGCACTGTCTAGATAGAGTGCTGCTGGATAGCAGCTCCTGCAACTTTGTCCAGTAGCTTTGCTGGACAGAATGCTGCTGGACAACATCTCCAGTAGCACTGCTGGACAGAATGCTGCTAGACAGCAGCACCAGCAGTGCTGTCCAGTGCTAAATTTATTTTTGCAAAAATCTAATGTTACTCGATTTTTGATTTTTAAAACCTTTTGAAATATTTACCATGGCTAAACACTTTTGACATAGTTGGGTTTAGATATTCATTAAACTCTTTAACAAATTACTAAACCCTAAGATGG
>CAOJBK014736232.1:0-13539 GCA_948294925.1 Codiaeum variegatum
GAAGCAAAGACAAATCTCCTATCGACATGATTAGAGATAGTAGCTTGAAAATCATCAAAGATGCTGGTGAGAACACTAGTTCTTAAAGTTTTAACAAATTTAGAGCACTGTAAGAGGCAATTCCTCAGGTGGTGAGTTCAATCAAATAAGCCAATAGTATTATGTATGATACTTTTGGTAATTTTGAAAAATTATGAATGATCTAATGTAATCTCTTTCTATAAATGATGATCAACCATCGAAACAAGAAAACACCTCAAAAATCATTGGCCCAAAATGAAGCTGCTAATTTCATGAGGCCTTCCTCAAGAGTTCCTTTGGCCACTAATGATAGGTACAAACCTCCTCACATGAGGGAAGAGGTTGCACCTATCAAAATTAATAATCCTATCGGCTCTACTAGTCGTAATGTTAATGTTAGTAATAATAACATACCTAATTAACAAGTTTTTTATAGAACTAATCCTTCCTTGCAACCTGGAGTCTATGAATAAGATAATAGAGGCTTGGAGGGCAACCTTCCTCAGGGATATATGCTAGTTCCTCAGACCGGCATGCCAATTCCCTAGACTAATGTTCCACTTCCTAGACTAATGACCGAGATAATCCTTACGCAAGGGGCTATCATGTTCCTAAGTTTTCCTTATTCTCTAAGGAAGAGGGACAATCTACACTAGAACATATTGCTTGTTTTACCATTCAATGTGGCGAATTGGCAAACAATGAAAATTTTTCCAATTTAAAGTTGTGATTGTTTCCTAATAGCTTAACTGGTACTACTTTTACTTGATATGCTACCCTTCCTAGCCATTTTATTTTTACATGGTAGGAGATGGAGCACCAGTTCCATGCTCAATTCTTCAAGGCTAAACTAAGGGTTTCCATTATTGAACTATCTAGGGTGACTCAAAGAGGTGGGAAAATGGCTGACATCTTCATCGGACGACTCAAAAAGTTGAGGAATAGGTCCAAAATCTTCCTGCCGAAAATCGAATATGTCAAAATGGCTCCAAGGGGTCTAAATATTGAGCTGAGGAAGAAGTTTCAAGGTATGGAGTTTCAAGACTTTTATGAGCCTGCTGCTAAAGTTAATGAGTATGAAGAATTGCTCCGGGAAGAGAATCAAAGGAGAAAGGCCTCAATGGGAACCTATTTCTAAGAGGTTTCCAATGCTAAAGTTGATGTTGCTAATCTTACTAATAGTGGGACCTGTGTCTGTCCACTACTAGAGAAGAAATCCCCAGAGGATTAGAAGAAATCCTAAGGCTCAAATCCCCAGATGTAGTACACTTTTGAGGTCTCAAAAACTGATCAGATATTTGATTTCCCCCTCAAGGAAAAATTCATCAAGCTTCCATCAGACCACAAACTTCCAACAAAGGAGGAATTGAAAGGAAGAGAGTATTGTATCACAATTCTTACAACTAATCCACTAATGCTTATTGGGTGTTTAAGAACATGGTATAAGATTGAATCAACAAGGGAGTGTTGAAATTCCCAAAGAAGAAAGATTCCATGTTGATTAAGGAATACCCATTCCCACTGTTTGCTTCCAACAGCACAATTAACACTGATTTTAGAGCCTTTTTGGATTTCAAGAAGGATATCAAAGAGAAAGAAGAGAATTGGGATACCCTTGGCCAACCGTTTGGCAAATTTAATTTTCTGGTGAAGTATAGTAAGTCACCATCAGTAGACATCCCCAAGGAGTTAATAAAGCTTACTGATTGGGGAGATGACTCTGAGGAAGGTGGCTAGATTTCAAAAAGGAAGTCATTATATCACAAAAAATCCTTCAACCTTTGGCTCTAAGGCAATCACCCTGGTTGTTGCTGGAGGTTAACCTCAAGGTGGATTTCCCCAAGCCAATAGGATAATTTTTCATTTAAAAAGAAAAAATATTTTTATAATACGAATCATTCTTAGAGTGTCTCAAATTATCATAGGAAATATGATGATGTGGATGCCCCAAGGTTCATCAGGAAACAACTAAGGTTTGTGGTACCACAGCATGTGCAACCCAGCAATAGACAATGGCACCTGGTGCAGTATAAGAACTTTCCTCAGCGCATGACCTGTACCCAAAAAAGGAGGCTTCAAAGGAAAAGGGCTATGGAAAGAAAGGTGAAAGAAGAAAAAAATCAAATCTAAATGCTGCCTTAATAAGTCCTTAGTAAAAAATCAAAATTCAGCAGAAAGGCCCTTGAGGACCCCTACTTCAATGATTCTGGTTATGAGGTAGACATTGATGAACCTATGGAGACTGAGGAAGAGATGGGGATTGATGGAACACATTTATCCTTGGGATGTGAAACCACTTCTGTCGTGCTTCCCTGGGATTTAATGATGTAAGATGCTGAGGAATCTGAGTTCCCTAACACTTGGGGGGCCAAATTTCCAAAATCATTATATGTTCATCTAAGTGGAGTAGTGATTCAGGCCACTCATTTGGATCAACCTAAAAGAGTCATCCTTGAAAAGCCTTATGTGGAAATGGCTAAACACATCAAGCCTTTGTACATCAAGGCTTACTTAAATAGTAAACCATTCTCTAGAATCCTTGTGGATAATGGTTCAACTATTAATGTTATTCTTCTTAGGCTTTTAAGCTCTCTTGGAAAAAATCAAGATGATTTTATTTCTACTAATATCATCGTTTCAACTTTTACAGGTACTGGTGTTATTGGGGTTTTGCCTATGGAGATTACTATTGGAAGTAGAAATTCACTCACAATCTTCTTTGTTATGGAATCAAAGGTTAACTATAATGCTTTACTTTGGAGAGATTAAATTCATGCCAACTGGTGTGTGCCATCTTCATTACACCAATTTTTTCTCTTTTGGATTGAAGTGATTTTGGCCTACAACAAACCATTTACAACAAGTGCCAAAAAACTTAGAAGCCAAGTTTTATGATATGGATTTGGGCCCTCTGAAATTTGTCAGGAGAAAGATGAATTAAGATTCTAAAAACACTTATTTTTCCAAGCATGACATGGAGAAATAAGTTCAAGATCATTCGGGTTTTATTTACAAAGAGAAATCCATCGTGCCTTAATCTAAATGGCCGATGGATGGTCCTATTATTGAAGAAATTGATGATTAGTTAATCCTTAGAGGAGTTGGCAGTAGCTGCATCTGCCATTCGTAAGCTTCTGATGTAACATATACTGAATAAAATTATTAAGGAAGGTCTAGAACTATGTGAAGCGGACATCATTGAGGCAGGTGACTTGGTGTGGAAAGTTATAATTCCACCTAGAACAAAAGACAAGAGATGTTTGGGTAATGGTCTCCCAATTGGGAATGACCATTTAGAGTGCTCCAAGTGTTGGATGGAAATGCTTACTGGTTGGAAAGTTTGGAGGGAGAGCCACACAAAAGGTTCATCAATGGAAAATACCTAAAAAAATACTTTCCCACAATGTGGGAAAGGTCAGTGACAAAATAGCTGTAATGGCCTCTTAGCCAAAATAAATGTCAATTCATATTGGCAAGCTTATAAATAAATAAATGAAGTTTATTTTATATTTGAATAGTATTTGTTTTGTTTTCCTCAAGATAATATAACAGAAAGTTGTCAGTTTTGAATAAAATTTTAGAAACATGTCAATTGAATTTTCAGTAAATTTCAGCAGCATTTCTGCTGATTTTTTCTATTTTCCACATGTAATGCATGGATGTCGTGTTGTTATGTGAAAGTGTTCAGTGAAAAATCATAGGTCACAAAAGGAATTACTGCCTTTATATCATATTCCCCAGGCCTTCCTCAGAACCTATTCATAGTAACAGAAATCACAAGTTCCCTAGAAAATTCAAGACTCAACAATCCAACATTAACATAAATAGGAAAGGGGATGATAGTACATCAAAGAAAATAGTTCAAATGGAATCAATAACAAATCCCTTTAAGCTTTCCCAAGCCTCATCACATTTCTTCAAGCTTTCTATTGCTTCTTTTTATTGCTTTCTCAGCACTTGAACAACTTCCTTCCTGCCATATAGTAATTCCTACATTGCCTTAGCTTCATCAATGGATTTTTTACACTGACTGTGTAGCAGCTCTGGCCTTAACTCCTTTGGTCTTCATTGCTTTGATCTCTTCTTGCTGCTTTATGAATTCTACTTTCTTCTGATCGATGCTGGCCAAACTGCTTGAAATGACTGCTTTCTTAGCACAGGCCTCATCCAAGTGGGCAAAGCTCCAAGAAATCCTTTCTGTAAGTGAAGATATTGATGCTAACTTGGTGCTTTGCTCTAGAGTGCTAAGGCTTGGTAGAACATCAACCTTTTGTGGGCTAGTGAGTGCCCTAATCATTTCTGGAGATAAAGTCCTCAGGATGTTTTTAGCCTTGTCTATGTCTTCCTCAGTGAAAACTGTATATGTGTTTAGCTATGAGGATGGTGAAACAAATAAGCTCAAATCTATAGAAAGATCCTCTTCTGGCAAAGGTTGCCAATCAATTGTGTGGTGTTCAAGAAAATAAGCAAAATCCCTAATACAACAATCAAGAAGCAGTAATTTTTGGAAAATTCATAAAGAAATAAAAAAGACAAACCTCAATTGTTAGAGGAAGGCTATCTAAGGAATGGATAGCTGGTGGAGGTGGAGGGGTTAGTTCCTTATTCTCTTATTGAATCAGCACATTTTGTCGGTGAAGTGAGTCATCTTCCTAAGTGGAGGAAAGTCTTGCAGAGGAAGGAGAGTCTAGAGGCTGTCTATGAACCTCTCCTTCACTAGTATCAACTGTTTTTCAAAAGGCAAGAAATTCACAACGGTAATCCTTTAAAGCAATAATAATGCAGAATATTGAAATTATTAAGAAATAGAAGCACTTACTAGAACTAGCAAATGTCTCTGAACCCTTTTCCTCAGATTCCTTAGACTCCTCAGAACTTCCACATCCTATATAAGCATAAGATCTATTTGCTTTTCTTTCTAGTCTCCTTCACTATTTTAATTATGGTCTTCTATGGAAAAATGAACATAAGCATGCATGCGACAAGGAAAGGTAAATTCTTTTTCAAAAGTTGTATTTACCTCAAATGTGTCAAGCAATTCACCAGAAGATGCAGAGGATGTAGAGAAGGAAGTGAAGTCACTTATTCATGAAGATATATGAGTTAACACATAGCCTCAAGCTAGCAATCTGAAATTTAAAGCTGAAAACTTATCGACTGGATGTTTTCTTTAACCTTGGAATTGCTCCCTTGGGACTCATATTTTCTAGAAATTAAGAATCAGAATTTTGAAATTTTCATGTACTATGATTCTAATTTAACAACTAGTTTATGAAAAGGTGCATGGACAAATCAAAATTGTCAAATCATGCTAAGTTTTCCTAAGGAACAGTCACATCAAACATTGTTTGCATACATAAATATCAAATGCATCAGGACAATTTAGTGTGTTTGTGGTTATATTAACTGCATGCTAAGGAGGCATGAAAAATGGCATGATTATGCAATGCTACTTTGATTTTTATTATCAAAAGTGAAACTTGTCTGAGGAATTGGTTATGGAACCGTCAACTCACATTATTTAAACCAATTCATCATAAAGGAATTTTAAAAAACTGACATTTTGGCTTGAGGAAGCATCCATTTCAGTTCAAGTTTCAAGAACTTCCTCAAGTATAAAATTGAATTTTGAAAGAATTTTCCTGAGAAAAGTGGTTCATTCATGTTCATTTCGATTATTTCTATCAAATTATCAACAAAAATTTGACAAGCACCAGTGAAAAATGAACTTGCAAAATTTAAGCAATAGACAATACTGACAATGTCCTGAGGAACTCAAATTTTCACCTCAACTAGTTAAATTCAATTTTTCTTGAGGAAGTCAAGCTATTTAGATCAATTTTAGCATCAAATTGCTAAAATTTCCCTGTGCTTGAGTAAAAACTCAAATGGCATCAAGCAAACTATAAAATAATTTTGCTGAGGAATTCAAGAAAATAAAATCGCAGTACAACAGTTCAACAAATTCAAGATTGATTCCATGGTGCTTTCAACAAATTCAAAGAAAATTTTGCTAGGGAAATCAAGCTATTCAAGCTAATTTTAGCATCAAATTGCTAAAATTTTTCATGTGCCTCAATAATAATTCAAGTGGCATCAAGTAAACTGAAAAATGGTTTTGCTGAGGAATTCAAGAAAATAAAATCATAGTACAGCAGTTCAACAAATTCAAGACTAATTTCATGGTGCTTTCAACAAAGTCAAAGAAAATTTTACGGAGCGAAATCAAGTTATTCAAGTTAATTTTACCATTAAATTGCGGAAATTTTTATGTGCCTCGATAAAAGTTCAAGCAACATCAAGCAAATTGAAAAATAATTTTGACGAGGAATTCAAGAAAACAATACGACAATAAATCAGTTCAAGTAATTCAAGACAAATTTTCCTAGGGAAAACAAAGTTTCTAAGCTCATTTTAGTATCAAATTGCTAAAATTCAAACGTTCCCTAAGGAAAATTCAACAGAATTCAACAAAATCATCACATTCAAGCAAATTCTTCAAATAAATTCAAAAATTCCCAAAATGCAAAAATTCAAAGAAAATTCAACAAATTTGGAAATCTTATCTCTCAATCTCCTTAAATGCACTTGAGAAAAATCCTTGTTCGGATTTTTAAGTCAGGAATTGAGAACAAGAAAATTATGGTTCGGGTTTTACTTTGAGAGGCCTTCCCTAATGCCCCAAAATCATGTCTACTATTTCACTGCTGTAGACATTATCTGTTTCCACTCCTGTGGTTGAGCGGCGATAATAGAGGCTAGTGGTGGACAACGGCAAAAGCAGGCTAGACAGTGCTAGTGGGGCCATCCCGTGCTTAGTGTAGCTCTGCTGCTTCTCGCCCTAAGCAAACGATATCCCCTTCGTGTGACTGTCCTGCTGATACTCGCTGAGCAGTGGCGGCTGCTCCAGCATCTACTGTGGCTCGGCTCGGGGTGGTCCTGCGGCAGTGGGTGGCGGTTCCCTACTATGCTCCGATGAGTTTTAGGGAGGAGGAGAGAAAACAGAAAATTTATTTTTTGAAGAGATAGAGAGAGAAGATTTTGGTGTTGTGGTGATTTTGAATTAGAATTGGAAAATGAAGAATTCATTTTAGGAAAGGGATTTTGAAGTTTTTTGAAATTAGATTTTCCTTTTTATGATTTTTTTTGGAAAATTAGGAAAAATGGATTGGGTTTTTGAAAGGAAAGTTTTTTAAATTTTGAAAAATGAGATTTTTGGGTAAGGAAAGGAATTTAATATGGAGTTGCTTTAGAGAGTTGAAATTTAAATGGGAAGAAATTTAATGATGATTTATTTTGGAAATATTAGGATATGATATTTTTTGGAAAAGATTGAGAATTAATTGGAATTTTATTTTGGGAGTCAAGATTTATGTAGGATTTTGAATTAGAATTTTGAGCTAGAGAATTATTTTCAGAGGAAGGTTTTACAGAGGTTCTATCTAAGGAACGTGAGGCATAAAATTTTGAAGTAAGCCGCATTAGGTCTCACTATTGGGGAAAATTGAGGCTTTGGGGATCTTTTTCACATATTATACAGGTTATAATCTTTGGTTCAAGCTTACAACATGTGTGGACATTGTTTGTGCCTAAAATAAAATTTTAGACTTTCAAACATAAATAAAATAAATTAAATAATAGTTGGCCCAAAATAAATTATTTTTAAGGTTTAATGGCCCAAATTAATTGTTAAGCCCAAGCTACAAGCCCAAAAGATGATTCAGCATCAGATTAATATTAGAAAGTTTAAGACATAGATACTTAGGGACAAAGAAAAATAAAGTTTGTAACTGATTATTTATGTCTTCCTTAGAGGTTGCTAGTGTTCCATCTTCTAACTGGGGAAAGGGTATAAAAGGCATGGCAGACACAGAATCATATCTCTCAACAACTTATCAAACACAACAACTTAACAACAACAATCAACAACTTATCAATCAATCAACCCAAATTCACAGCTTTATTTTTTAAATTTTTGCAATTTCTCAAGCAATCTTTTTCTTTACTGTAATCATCAAATTTCAGTTTTTTCCAATGTTTTTAGTTTACTGTATTTACCAAATTGCAACAAATCAATACAAACATGCTTTCAATTTTCAATTCCAAATTTCATCTCTAATTTATAATCAAAGTTTAGTGAAATCTAAATAAATTATGGTTTTGGAATCTGTTGTCATTTGAATAGAAGTCATGTTATTTACTTTTGAGGAACTTCTCCTTTGGCATGCCCGCAAGTCTGAGATTTTATATGCAATAACTGTGGCACTAGAATTATTTCTAATTGACTCAAGGACATCATCATACACTTTTCTTTGGTCACCATTCAATATCATTATTGTTGTATCATGATAATTTTTCAATTTTACAACATCATAATTAAGCTCTTCCAATAGCAATCTATTTGAAAAGTTGGATATTGGTAATCTATCTAGCATAAGAAAATTATGATTGGCGAGAGAGATTGAATTTTTATTGAAAATTTTTTCAAGTTCCATTAAAACTTTATTTTCAAAACAAGTGTTAGAAATTGCATCATAAGACATTCCAAAAGCTTTATGTAATTCATATTTAACATCATCACATAAATTATGCCAAAAACTATTAAAAAACTTATTAGGATCCCCAACTTCATAAAAAATCAAAATTGAAAATAAATGTCTCATTTTAGAAGATAATACATGCAAAATTATTTCTTCCATAACATGTATCCACTCAATAACATTTCTAAGAAAACCATAAGCATTAAAAGTAGATGGATAAGTTGAATGAACAACACTATCAACAGTTCTAATTTCATCAAATGAACTAGGACCTCTAACAATATTCAATAACATATGCAGATAATATAATTCTTCTAAATTTAGATGCGTATAAGAAATTCTACATATGCATTTCCCTTTTTTTTTCTCTTTATCCAAATTCTATCTTTATTATTCTAAACCCATTTTGTAGGAAATTCTACATATGTCAGCATTCAGGCATCATCATATATGTTATTAATATGTAGCCATTCAGTAAACATAGTTCTAGTAAAAAAAGGATTGTTAGTGATTGAAGTGAGACTTGTGTTTGAGTCAAGCAGAGTAGTGTTTTTATATTGTAAATGAATTGAAAGCTTTTCAACAACAAGCTCTCTATGATGTATTGGAAATTTAAGCAATCGTCATGTTGCCTTACTTGGAGACAAATAATGACAATCCAAATAACTCTTTATTTCATCAATTATTTGAGTCTCTCTGCTATCACTTTGATTTACAGATCTCTGACTATTATTTATCACCATTAATATTCTATCGGATCCTTTATTGACATAAATAAATATTTTATGAAACTAAATTGAGCACAAAACTCAACACTTATATGCGATTCATATTTACAAATAAAATCTCTATTGTATGGAAGAGTGAATCAATTATCTATCTTATGATTATTTTTCATGATATATCATCCATCATCACGTCTTTTATAAATAGGAAATCCATTTTGATCAAACAAAGTTTCATTTTGAACATTGATTTTTTTTTTTTTCATTTTTGGGCAAGAAGGATTTATTTGGACCACATGGATCATAAACCATAAATCTTGAAACAATTTCTTAGGCCTCAGGATCAACATCTTTAGATGAGATTTCTACTAATATGATTGAATATCAGATGGTGTAATCAGTTTATCAACCTCAACTAACGAAACCAAACTATGAATATGAGGCAACCCTCATTTTTTAAAACCAACAACATAAATTAAAGCAATTATTTCCCTAAAAAGTTTATGCTTTTTAATATCATCCATCAATTCATGAATTTTCATTCTAAACACACAACTTATGATATATTAGCCCTATTTTCATTCCTTTAACAAGAAACATAAGACAACATCTTACCAATCTCTTTCCATCTGGGGTTCAAGCAAATGTTATAAATAATTATATATGACTGGAAAATTACACATGACCATGGTATCATGATAATGCTCAATAATATACCTTAGAGCACAAGTGAATGTAGAAGGAATATTATTGGTTTACCAACATCATTCAAATCAAAGTCACCTCTAAATACAACTTCATGTATAAACATATACACTTCTGAACATAATGTCCTTTGATTGTGTCTAATAAAATATAACCTCTCTTTCTTGATGCATGAAAAAGCATCAAAAATAAATTATTGAATAGATGACCACCCCTTAGTAAAGTAGTCCCTTCATTAAGTCATTGTATCCTATAAGCATAATATTCTCTATGGTAATACATTTTTTTAAATCTAGGGTGATGCTCATTTGGAGTTGAATATTCAATATCTATACTATAACCATCCTCACCATAGGGAAACAAAAGTGGATATTGCATATCCATAAAATTTGGATGCAAAGAGTTTATTCTTTTAAGATGACCACTTTTATATTAAATTATGATGTCCCTATCCTTATCAAAGAAGCCAAAATCACCAACAATCAAACCATCTATCTCAGACGAATTTGGTGCACTATATTATATGTGATAACTAGCAAATTATACATTATTTTATACCACATTCTTAATGATTTCACTTGTTAAATTGAGTTTAATGTGTTTGTTCTAGTGTTTTCAGCCATTTATAAGTAATTAATTTGAATTTCGGCGCTAAGAGGAACAATTTCAAGGTTCAGGCTCGAAAGATGAAGAAAGTGGACCAAAATGGAGCGAAAAATCAAGTTTTGGGGTTGTCCCATGGTCTGGATCATGGCATGTCAGCCAGCCCATGAGAAATATTGAAAATAAAGAGAAATAATAGCTTCTCACAGTCCCTATCATAGGCCATGACGCGTGAGAGCTCACTGTCCAATCCGCGAAATTCTGGCTGGTTTGACCCTGTTTCGGTATTTTGAGCATAACTCAAGCTAAAGAACTCCAATTAAGGTGATTCAGATACTGTTCGAAATCTAAGAGAAAGATATACAACTTTTAAGAAGACCAAAAAGTCTAATTATTTCATATGGATATTCAAAATGTGCTTAAAAGCCAAATGTCTAATTCTGGGTACCAATCTAACTTATGCTGACTTGGCAAAAATTGGTCAATATGTGCTTGAAATCTATCTAAACCTTAATGAGCCTTAAATAACTATAAAAGGATATTATTTAGAATAGGCTTAGAGGCTCTCTCTCCTGGAGGCTCTTATCTTGTCTTGAGTTTTTAGATCTAGGGTTCACCCAAAAAGCTAGAGAGCTACTAAGAACTAAGGATTTGCTTATCAAGGATCAAATTAGAGGTGGAGAAACACAATTTAGATGCAATATCAAGCAAGATTATCATTGGAATTCAAGGATTAAGATAGGGTTCATCATGGGTTCCTTGGTTTATTTTCTTTCTCTTTTGATTTCTTATTTTTCCTTTGCTGTTATGAATTGAACTTGTCTAATCTACTTAGATTAGATGAGTATTTGATGTTTTGTATGGATTGATTAACTCTTTTACTCAATGAATATTTAGGTTTTTATTCAAGTATTGCTTTTAATTTATATTATGCACTTTTCATCTTCAATTGCATGCTTGTAGATGAGTGATGTTACCTATTATTTGCTAGAGATAGAAAGTTTAGGTTTTGAGCACTCAAAGTTAATTAGGTTTTCTATGCTTCCTAGAGATATAAGTATGGACTCCTAGGATAATACTTAATTTCACTTGTTCTTCATATTGTTTCTAATTGAATAGGATTGAGAAGAGATTCTCTTCCTATTACTTAGAAATTAGGATTTTTCTACTTGAGAAAGATTCAAATTTACCTTTTGTTTGAAAATCCACTTGTTAATTACCTTGAATTTTCATTGAGTTGTTGGTTATCTATGCAATATATTCAAATATAAATTGAAGTCTAGGTAGATGCTTTATTTCTTATTTGTCTCATCCTTGATCTTGTATGTTCTTGAATTTATCTTTTTTTGGAATTAGTTGGTAATTAGGATTTTAATTTTCAGTTCTTAAAACAAATGTTAATTGCGAACTATATAATGGTTTAAGTTTAAGTTGGTACTTATATCGGTATCCCTATGGATTGACCTCGTTACTGCAATACCACCCAAATGATAGGTGCACTTGCCTAAAGCCAGGGTAGAATTAGTCGTCGAGCATTATAAATTTTAAAACTCCTAGTGTTGCTTTCAGGGCATCAGCATGCTATCTTCATTCCTACTACCCAATAATCTTAATTTCACATATTGCAATTCATTTTCTTTAAACCTATCTTTTTTCATTCTAAATGATTTAGCAATTTCATTACAATAATAAAACATCTTAATCAACCCATCGACAATAATTTCATTAACTAGAGAATGGGTTTCATTTGATAAAAATGATGGAACTCTATTCGTAATTTCATTTTCTGTATCTTACATGTAAAGTTGTGCAAATTTAGGAGTTTCACCATCAACAGGCAACAATGAACTAATCAAGTGGAGATTTTGTCTTGATAATCGGAAAACAAAATAATCAAAAGTTTGATTTATTTCATTATCAATAGTTTGATTTATTTCATTATCAATTTTCCACCAATAGATGTAAAAGCAAAAAAGAGAATTATAAATTCGAATATTGTCCAGAAATTGGCCAAAGAGAGGATCAGCAATTGAACTCAATAAATTGTCTAAAAATTAGGGAGTGCTACGCAACAATTGTAACTTTATTACCCCACGGTTAAATCATAAAGTATAAGAAAGAATAATAGCACCAGATTTATTTCTAACACATTCAGCTTGCCATAATAAGGCCCAATAATAAGGGAATTCATTATTAGGCATGCCTAAATCGGACATTTGTAAATAAGAACCTAAAAAATCAAAGGCAGCCTATAAAAAAGAACAAAATATGTGCTAAATTGTTCTCTATCAAAGCATAGTCTCTAGCCAAATTCAAACTGACTTTACTAATAAAATAAGGCTTATAGAGGGACACTTTCAAAGCCTATCTATGCGATCTAACTCGCTTAATATGCCCTCTCAGGCTAATGAAAGCCACTTACAGAACAACTAAGCTAAGAATAATAAAAACTAATAGATAATAACATACTTCTAGTTTATTAAGGTGATTGGTTAGAGTACTACAAATATGAAAAAAGGGACCCAAGTTCTATTTGTTGTTATCTTTTGTTGCGTCATGCGCCTACCGCCAACCACATATAGTGTAGGAATTATATTAGATAATTAAATTCAAGTTGTAATTATAAAAATTGCAGCAACTAAAAATAATTATAAATTTTGTAATTTAGGAACTAATTACAAAAAAGTACAGCAATAGAAAATTGAGATTACAACTAAATTACGGCAAAGAAATTCTAAACCGAATTATTACAAACCATAGCGGAAGGATGAACAAAACCAGTAAAATGATGAAAATTACAACTGTAATTTTAAGAAGATATTGAAACTAATTCAATTTCTATACCAGTCTAAGAAACAAAAGCAATTAAAGTAGTAATTGAAATTAATTCAATTACTGCACTACTCCAAAATTTTCTGCAGCAAATTGTTAGTATCACAAATTAT
>CAOJBK014737247.1:0-11481 GCA_948294925.1 Codiaeum variegatum
TTCCTCGAGCCATAAAGGACTTCTTTACCTCTGAGTGGCGTGAAAATTTTATTAAGAGGAAAGAGGTGATCACTGGGATGATGTGGCATAATAAGGTTGTAAGAGATGTGCTTGCTAAGCATCTTGAGGAATCCCCTACCCTTAGGCCTTATAATCTAAAAAAGGTTGCCATGGCCAGTCTGGATGAGTACCTCGCTACTCTTCCTTCCCCTGTTCCCCTTGATGAGGAGACCCCTCTAAGGGGTGCCTGAGTTGACTTTATAGGAATTTTTATAAATAGAATTTTTTCTTACTTTGTAAACTTTGTACTTTGTAAAAAATTCTATATTTTGTTAATGAAATGCCAATTCTATTTTGCTATTATCCTTTTGTTCTTATTGTTTAGGAACTTTAGATATTAAAATGTTATTATATAAAATATAAAATGTTACCTGCGAACACTTTTTATCGAGGATGCCCTCTTCGACCTTCTTTGTACTGAGACTAAGGCATTAGTGGAAGATGACATCCTTCTATTGGACTTGCTTCCTTGGCCCTAGTGTTTGGTCTTATTACATTCAAGCGAAGGTCTTGTGTTAATCAGATTGATTTATTTTGCTTTACATCTTACAGCTTTATTGCCTCACAGGGAAGGTCTTTTGCTAGTCAAGTTGGTCATGTTGCCTCCCAGGGAAGGACTTTTGCCAATCAAGCCGGTCTTATTGCCTATCAGGGAAGGACTTTTGCCAGTTAAGCTGGTATTAATGTTTCGTCTCATCAGACTTTGGTGCCTCCCAGGGAAGGACTTTCGCCAGTCAAGCTGGTCTTATTGCCTCCCAGGGAAGGACTTTTGCTAGTTAAGCTGGTCTTGTTGCTTCCCAGGGATGGACTTTTGCCAATCAAGCTGGTCTTGTTGCTTCCTAGGGAAGGACTTTTTCCAGTCAAGCTGGTCTTAATGTTTCGTCTCATCAGACTTTGCTGCCTTCCAGGGAAGGACTTTCGCCAGTCAAGCTAGTCTTATTGCCTCCTAGGGAAGGACTTTTGCCAGTCAAGCTAGTTTTGTTGCCTCCCAGGGAAGGACTTTTTCCAATTAAGTTGGTTTTGGTGTTTCATCTCATCAGACTTTGGTGACTCCTAGGGAAGGAATTTTTCCAGTCAAGCTGGGCTTCGCCGTACCCCCCTTGGAGGGTCTTTTGCCAGTCAAGCTGGGCTTCGTCGTGTCCCCCTTGGAGGGTCTTTTGAAGGCAGTTGCCAAAGACAAGGATCTTTGAGCTCAACTGCGGGAGAAAGAGGAGCTTGTTGACTCCTTAAACAAATAATTAGCTCCCTCCAAATGGCATATTCATAGTCTCTAGGAAGATAAAGACTGCCTCCACCGCGAGCTTAGTACGTTGCAGAAGACTTTCAAGTCTCTATCTAAACAAGTGAAGAGGTATGCAAGAGGCATACATAAAGCCATCAAGGACTTCTTCGCCTCTGATTGGCTGAGGAAGTAAATTATGAAGAGGGAGGTAGTTCATGGGATGTTGTGGCACAATAGAAGTGTGGAGGAGATTCTCATAAAGCATATTGAAAAGGATGAAGCCTTCAAGATACACAAACCAAAGAGGATCTCCATTCCTAATGTGGATGACTACTTTGCTACAATACCTCCTCCTGCTTCTCTGACTTTCAACCTGGGTGGTGATGCGAATGTCGAGGAAGCTGGCTCCACTTAGCATACTTTTTGTAACATCTTTTCAAATGTAATTTTTGTACTTTATAAACTACATTCTTTTTTGTAAACATTTTTTTTGTAATCTTCACTCATCAATGAATATTCTTTTTTAAATAATTGTGTCTTTTATTTAATCTCTTTATACTCTATTCTTCAATTTTAGAAGTAATGTCCGCTAAGGAAAATTCCTTATCAACCTTAGGGATATGATTATTATGACTATTTTATTTTTACCCTTCGCTTAGGACTTGGTGTCGCCCAGGGAAGGTCCTTTGCCTATTAAGTAGGTCTTACGTCCTTCACTCAAGACTTGGTGCCTCCTAAAGAAGGTTTTTTTACCTGTCAAGCAGGACTTATGTCATTCGTCTAGGACTTGGTGCCTCCCAGGGAAGGTCTTTTGCCTGTTCAGTAGGTCTTATGTCCTTCGTCCAGGACTTGGTATCTCCTAGGGAAGGTCTTTTGCCTATCAAGTAGGTCTTATGTTCTTCATCCAAGACTTGGTGCTTCCCAGGGAAGTTCTTTTTCCTGTTAATTAGGTCTTATGTCCTTCTTATAGGACTTGGTGCCTCCCAAGGAAGGTATTTTTCCTGTTAAGTAGGTCTTATGTCCTTCGTCTAAGACTTGGTGCCTCCCAAGGAAGGTCTTTTTCCTGTCAAGCAGGTCTTATAAAAGAAATATACATATTTCAAAATCATAGTAAATTTTTATTAAATTGAATTTTCTCACTGATAGTACATCTTCAGGTGTTGTATATTCCATATGTGAGGTATCTCTATACCTTTTAGAGTTTGCAATTTGAAAGTTCTTGGCCTAATTACTTGTTGAACTTTGAAGGGCCCTTCCCATGTAGGGGCTAGCTTCCCATGTCCTTCTCTTTTTCCAGTGGTTTTAAAACTTCTCATCACTAAACTCCCTTCTTCGAACTTTCAATTTTTTTACCTTCATGTTAAAGTACTTTACAGCCTTTCGCTTGTAGGCTGTGGTTATGATGGCTACCCCTTCTCTTAATTCCTCTAATAGATCCAATTCAATCCTTTTCAACTGATCATTATCTTTGCAGTAGAGGACTCTTCCACTGGGGAGTCCTATATCTACGGGAATGACGACCTCTATGCCAAAGGTCAATGAGAAAGGAGTTTCGCCTGTCGATTCCCTTGGTGTTATCTTGTATGCCCATAATATATGATGGATCTCTTCGACTCAATCTTTTCCATACCCTTCCAGTCTCCTTTTTATCCCCTGGAGGATCGTTCTATTTGTGACTTCAGTTTACCTAATGGTCTAAGGATGGGCTCGAGGAGAAATGCTGCTTGATGCTCAAACCTCCACAGAATTCCTTGATTTTTGCATTATCAAATTTCTCCCCATTGTTACTGATCAATTTTTAATGAATTCCAAATCTGCATATGATGTTTCTCTATAGGAACTTGATGACATTATCAGCTGAGATTGTAGCTAAGGGTTCTGTTTCAACCCACTTTGTAAAGTACTCTACTACTACCACCAGAAACTTTCTCTGTCCTGGGGCCATAGGAAGAGGACCCACAATATCTATTTCCCATTTTGTGAAGGCTAGGAGTTATATATGGGAACCTGCTCAGTGCCTGGTGAGTTTATCAAGTTGGTAAACTTCACTAACGATCTCGTATCCATCTTCATCGTAGGCCTGTAGTATCCTTGCCGAAGTGCTTTGGCTGCCAAGGCTTTCCCACATATATGCATTCCACAAAACCCCTCATGAATTTCCTTAAGAACATATTTTTCTTCGCTTGGCTTGAGGTATTTTAACCAAGGGAGCAAATAGGCCCTCTTATAAAGGATGTTGTGATGAACGGAGAAATGGGCGCTCCTCCTTTGGACTTTCTTCACCTCTTGTTCATCTTGAGGTAGTTCCCCCTCCTCCAGATATGCTTTACTTGGATCCATCCAGCTTCACTCATCATCCACCTCCATAACATCTTCTTCTCCTTCTTCGATACTAGGGGTTGATACAAATCCAATGAAGACCTTTTCTAGGTATCCCGAAGGATGTGCTGCTGCCAACTTACTCAGATTATCTGCACTGCAATTTTTGAGCCTTGGGACCTTTCTGTATTCCACTCTTATTCCTTTCTTTTTCATCTTGTAGATCTGTTCTTTGATGATGGCCAGGTACTTCACCATTTCCTTTTTCCTGGCCTCAAATACTCCATCGACATGCCCCAAGACCAATTACAAATCGCTACAAATACACAAGTTATCCATAAATAGGAAGTTTGCTAGTCTGAATCCATTCATAAGTGCTTCATAATCGGCTGTATTATTCATAGTAGGGAACTCTAGCTTCAAGGCATACTCGAGGAGGATCCCTGTACCACTCCTAAGAACAATCCTTATCCCACTGTCTTTTTGGGAGCTTATCCCATCCACATATAGCTCCTAAGTGGTTGAAAAGTTTTCTTTAGTTTTCTTTTCTCCAGGTTCTCCTTCGAGAAGTTATCCTTCATATATAAAATCCGCCAATCTTGAGCTTTAATTGCTGATCGATGCCTATGCTGGAGAGCATATTGCTTGAGCTCTACAGACCAACACAACATCCTTTCGGATGTTTGTGGCCTATGGAGGGTCTTTTAGAGGGGCTTGTCAATTACTACTATCCCTTGATGTGCCTGGAGGTATACTTGAAATTTCCTACAAGATAGCAAAAGGGCATAAGCCAATTTTTCTATTGGTGAGTAATTCAACTCCGGTCCTTGTAGGACTTTGCTGAAGTAATAGATTGGCCTTTAACTCCCTTGCTCCTCCCTTACTAACACAGCCCCGACTGCATACAGGGAAGAAAATAGATATATAAGCAACTCTTCCCCAGGTATTGGTCTACTTAGCACCTGCTCTGATCCCAGATAATTCTTGAGTTCTTCAAAAGCCTTTTGACAATCCTCTAACCCTTTGAAAGATGCATTCTTCCTCAACTTTTTAAAAAATGGTATGTACCTCTCTGCTTCTTTTGACTTGAATCTATCGAAGGCAACTAGCCTCCCTGTCAACTTTTATACTTCCTTCACATTCCTTGGAGCTGGCATGTTTAGGATAGCCTTTACCTTATCTGGATTAGGTTTAATTCCTCTATTGCTGACCTAGTACCCGGGGAACTTTCCTCCTTGGATGAAAAATGCACATTTCTAGGGATTCAACTTCATTCCATAAAGATTCATCACCTTGAAGACCTCCCTCAGATCTTCCATATGCTCCTTGAAGCTCTAGATTTTAATAATCATGTCATCAACATAGGTCTCCAAGCTTCGACCCAACTGGTCTTTGAACATCTTATTTACTAGCCTTTGGTATGTTGCACTTGCATTTTTGAGACCAAAAAGCATGGAGGTGTAACAATAATTGCTTTTCACGGTGATGAATGCAGTTTTTTCTTCATCATTTAGATCCATCCTATTTTGGTGATACCCCTGCTTCGCATCAAGGGACGATAGGAACTTGTATCCTGTCGTGGAATCCACCAACTTATCTATCATCAGCAATAGGTATAAATCCTTAGAGCATGCTTTATTCAGGTCCGTGAAGTCAACACACATTCTATAACTCCCATTGGACTTCTTCACCAGAACTACATTTTCCAACCATTCAGGGAACTGAACCTCGCTAACAAATCCTGCTTCCATAAAATTTTCCACCTCTTCATTGAGATAGCATGCCTTTCTACTCCAAAGCATTTCTTTTTTGTTTTATGGGCCTAAAGGTCGGATCCACATTGAGTTTATGCATTGCCACCCCCGGGTTGATCCCATGCATTTTTGAGGAGTCCCAAGCAAAAGTTCCTTTACGGTTTATCAGGAAAGCTTTTGCCTCTTCCTTTTCCTCTTACCATTAATTTATCTTCAAACATCTGCCTTGGGTTCTTCATTCACTGGGAATGACTCTAATTCTTCCACTGGTTGAGTTCTCAGATATTCACCCTCAACACCTTCATAGACCATACACATTTCTTCCATCTGTATATGGATCAAGCTCTTCCTTTTTTGGGTATAATCTATTCCCAACTCCTGTAATACAAAGCTATATACATAAAATTCTATTCCATCAGGTAAAAGGACTCTTAGTCTTCCTCTTCGCACATTAGTATTTGCATCTAAATCACTAAGCAAAGGCCTTCCCATCAATAAGTTATATGCCATTTAAATCTTTACTACCATGAAAAGCGCCATAACTGTCACACTCTTCGGAGTTACTCCTACAGTGAAGGGCAGCTGGATATATCCTGCTATGGGGATCTCTGTTTTGTCCAGGGTCCAGACGAGTTTCTTCAATTCTTTCAGTTCATACCCCTTGATTGCTATCTTTTGGAATGCTTCGAAGGATAATAGATTAGTGGAACTCACATTGTCCACCAAGATCCTATGGACATTGTAGTTTGCGATGATGGCTTTGATGACAATCGGAGCCTCCTTTTTTTTTTATCCCTTGCCCCTCTTCATTGGCCCTTTGCCTCTGGTCATTATAAAACATAAACTCTAAGGTCTCCCCACTCCGAGCTATCTCCTTACCTTTCTCAATCACCTCCTCCTTGTCCCCTCCTCCCCCCTTAGTCAAGCATGCTATATCTCTAGCCATCCCCTTATTAACCACTGGCAGTTCTGGGTCTTGATTACCTATAACAAACCTCCTGCTTGACCAGTCTCTCGATTTCCTCCATCAAGTGTCTGTAGGAGTCCGTAGTGTGACCATGAGTATTGTGGAATTTGTAGAACTTGGTTTTATCCCTCTTATAAGGATCTTTTCTGATTGGCTTGGGCTTTTGCCATATGGCCTAATCCTGAAATGCAACAAAAATTGTTTCGGGCCTGGCATTTAGAGGGGTCAACTTGGTTAGCCGAAGGTCCATTTGATCGACTCCCTTTCCTTTTCACTCTACGAAGCCACCTCCTTCGATCCATTGGTTCCTCTAGCTTCTGCTTTCTTATTTTTCAACGGGATGTCCCTTTGCTCCATCTTCCATTTTTGAGCAAACTGGCTAACTCAAAAAGCATCATCCTGTCTGATATACTTCTATGCTATCGACATTGCTTCTTCTAGGTTGTTGGGAAGCTCTCTAGATAGCTTCTTAAAGAAATCATCATGTGTCGTGCATTTTTGTAGGGCTTCGACTGCTCTAGCTTAGTTCAAATTAGTTACCTTCAAAGCCTCTACGTTGAACTTGGCCAGGAGATCTCTCAGGTATTCATCCTTCCCTTGTTTGACGAGCTCTAAGGCTTGTGTTTGCATCTCTATGGGGATACTGGCTGCAAATCTCCTCATGAAATTCTCCTCTAACTGTTTAAAGCTGTCTATACTTCCTTCATTCAAGCCATCGTAACACTTTGTGGTTGCTTCTTCTAACGACCCCCAAAAGGCCCTGCATAGTGCCTTGTCATCCCTCGTTTGAAGCTCTATCTCATGCTTAGTGATATTTGGACCTTTGTAAGAATATGGGCCCCAAGATCCGTGGATCCGATAGACTTAGTGATATTTGGAGCTTTGAACCTACTTAGCATTCAGTAACCTGCCACCTTTTTGATAAATAGAGATTTAAGTTCCAATTTCAAGTCCCTATCGCTAGATCTCCTTCCTCCTCCAAGCTCTTCCACACACTTCTTTATCATTTCCCTCATGTCACGTGGCTCTTGACTTGTAGCCTCAGACTTCCTTCTTTGGGATCATGATCTTTCATAAGTTCTATCACGCTCTCTCCTAGAGCGATCTCTTATTCTCTCTCTTCTAGCCTTTTCCTCTTCGGCCCTAGGCTCAATAGAACCCATTGAACTCTTATAGTTGTGACTTTTTCGTCTCCGTCTGCCATCTTCTCCTATCCTGTTGGCTGACCCCACATGATTACCTCCCATGGCCCCTATTTCTGACCTTAATTTGCTAGCTGCTGCACCTGGCCTTTCCTTCCTCCCTCCTTCGGGTGTTTGGAATAGTCACATTCTGGTAGGATCAGCTGCCATGGTCTCGTTTATCTACCGCCCCTGAGGACTTTGATTTTATAGGAGTTTTAGGAATGCTATTAGTGCGCTTAAAACGACATTAAGTTTTTCTAGTGATAAGTTAGGAGGTGCACTAGCTGAGGCAGCTTATGGTGTGATTAAGGTAGGATTGGTTTAGGCGTTCCTGAAGAGGTCTGCCAGAGCTTGGTGAGATGCTCCCAGATCTGGGGTGGTATTGGCATTGGTGGTTGGTGACGTTTCCTGGTTATTATTTCCGGGAGGTTGACTTGGTAAATGTTTAACATTGTGAGTTCTGACATTTTGAGGGTCATCCATCGCTGAGAATTTTTGAAGGTGCAAGATTTCTATATCAAGAAAGGAAAGCCAATGTAGCTATCCTCCCTAAAAAGTGATTTACTCTGAGATTAAGAAAAGATTTTTTGAATAAGATTCTCACAGATGATGCCAATTTGATAAGCTCAATGCCTAACAACTTCTGATATCTAGATTTGAATTGGACTAGATTGAGATTCTTGCACAATGAACAAAATTAAGCTAAGAGGGCCAGGTTTGTTGCTTTGCAATGACCCTCCAACGCTCTAGTCAGTAATGCACTTAGGTTCTTTAGGCTCCCAAAAACCTTTGGGAGAATAAGATATCTTAATATTTTAGGGCTAGTTTCACATACCTGGAAAAGTGTGCCAATACTGGATATTTATAGTAATCTCTTAGGCCACGTGTCATATTGTAAAAGGACCATGTGGAAGCCTTTGCGCAGGACATGATCTCATCATGAATGGATGACATCTGTCAAAGCTGGGCATCTGACACGTGTCTTGAGGAAGGTGTCCGAAGAGGACCTTCGAAATATACTTTCGATATGTCTTCTGGCGAGGCCACAGGCCGAAGAGGACTGTATCATGGGTCTAGGCCATTCTCTTTAAGTTTCTCTAACGTCTTTGAGCCAAAGTCCATTATACCTATTTTCATTGACCCGTATCATTGTTTATCTTACCAAGCCTTTATCTGAGATCAAATTTGCTCAATTAAGAGATTATTTGATAGTTTTCTAAAACTAGTACAACTTATAGGAGGGTGATAAAGACAATAGATATTTTTTTTTGTAATAATAACCAACGCAAGAATTACAATTGAAAACCATTAGGGAGGGAGAACCCTACACCTCAATACCCAAACCCAGCAACAAATTCAAAAACTTTAGTTTACTTTTCCTAGAAACACACCACTGTATTCTAAGCCTTACAATTTCCTTCACATACTTAATTATCCTATCACAGTTCACTGATTTTCCTTGAAATAAGACAACATTCCTTTCCCTTCAAATCACATATATAACTGCTCCAAAACTACTAAATAGGAATAGTTTCCATAACTTTTTACCATGAACACTCTATAACAATGTCTCCCATTATCCAGGATGCAAAGGCCAACAAGTTGACTGCAACCATTCAAAGACAGCTGCCACAATCAGTCTGCTGATTTCACAATGAAAGAATAAGTAATCCTGAGATTCATCCTCTTATCTGCATAAGACACAGACCTGAACATTAATTGAAGTGAAACCTTACCAAATGATCCTTAGTGAGTAATCTGCCCTTCATCATCAGCCATAGTATACGCATATGCTTTGGCAATGTAATCCCATTCCATAAAATCTTTGAATAAACAAACTGTTGTTGTTCACCCAGTAAAGCCTTATGAACCTTCCCTACACAGTATTTCTGAGTTGTAGCAACCATAACAGTATTTCTGTATACAGTCCTTCACTTAAGTTATAAGTTTCATTAGTTTCTTCTAATACCATGTGTAGCCTTGAGGAGGTCTAGAATCCTATAAATTCTGATCTTTTAAATATACACCATTAACCCATTTGACCCATAAATGGTCAACCTTCCTATTAAGAATCTACCTAATGCTAATTTATTCAAGACTTTTTTTAAAGCCCAAACCAGCACTCCTCCTTGGCACACAAGTCTCCTTCCATCCAACAAAAGCTAGTTCTCTTTTTTCAATATCTTGGCCCTAAAGAAATCTACAACATACTTTCTCAATCCTCTTGATTGTACTTTGTGGAATGACAAATATCATACTCCAATACACTTGGAGAGAAAACAATACTGAGTTTATTAACAAATGCTCTACCTGCATAGGATAAGTGACGAGATTAGCATGTCCTAATCCTACTTGTAACCTTCTCCACCAGTACAACAGCTTCAGTTTTGCTCCTCTTAGCTGAAACCCCAAGATATCTCATAGGGAAGTCTCCAATTTGAAATCTTGTTATCTTTAAAATGGCTTCTTTCTTCCTAGGGTTAACCCCAGCAAGGAAAACTTATGACTTGCTTACAATAGCTTCAAGCAGAAACCTCTTTGCACTTATTAAAAGTTTCCATAACCACAGAAACAATTGTTTCATTCCCTTTGCACATAATAATTAAGTCATCTGTAAAATAGAGACTTATTAGCTTCAATTGACTCCACATAGGATGAAACTTAAATCCTCTCATCTCCTCCAAGCCCTTTCAACATTCTGGATAAGTACTCCATGGCTAATACAAATAGAAGGGGAGACATGGGATCCCTTTATCTTAGCCCTTTCTCACCTTGAAACTTACCACACAAACTGTCATTAATATTGATAGTGAATGTTGTAGTTTTCAATTAAATCAGTATCCATTCTCTGAAATCATTAGGAAACCAAACTCACCAGAAGTGTCTCCATAAAATCCTAAGCAACTGAATCATAGGCCTTTTTAAGTCCACTTTCAATAAACAACTAGCAGATATATTTTTTCTCATGTACAACCTTAGTATGTCTTGTATGGTTAGGATTTTAATGTCCACAATACTATGTAGAACCTCCTTCATCCATATGAAAATAAATTTAGAAATGCATTTGCATACAACATTGCAGCATACAATTGGCATGTACTCTTGTGGATGACAAGCCCCTACTTTCTTTGGCAATAGAGTAATCCCAAAGCATTAATACCAGCAGGCATCTTTTTTGTTTGGGCTCAGCTACTCCCTCACCAACATAACTGCCTTTACCTCCTCCTTAGTGATAGGCTTCAACAGACTAAGCTTTTGCTCAAGTGACAGTACAAACCCTCTTCTCATCACCTCTTCCTCTACCACGCCACGTCTACCATCAGTAGAACCCCACATTCCCTGAAAATATCCCACAAATCATTCCATAATTTATTTTTGTTCAAATGATAATTCCCTATCAGGCATTCAAATGATATAGATTCGACTGCTAACAAGTTCCCTTTTTAACACAGCATGGTAAAAAGCTGAGTTTGTATCCCCAAATCTGATCCACTCTACTTTTGTCTTCTTGTTATATGCCTTGAAGTTTCGAAGATTGAAGGTCTGGGACGAAGGTGGATATCGAAGGCTGCTATGCCCGAGTTCGAAGGTGTGCTTCGTACAGTCTCCTCGAAGGGTATGCTTCACACCCTTTGCCTTCGAAGACCTGGCTTCGCAATGAAGGCTTCGCGTGTCCTGTGAACTCTAAGGCTATGACGTATCAAAGACCTTATTCAGTATGGTCCTTCCGTGTATGTATACATCTGATGTACTGGGTTAGTGAGAGCTGTCAGGGCAGTTGAACCAATAGTATGGGTTAATGTACTGGGTTGGTGATAACTGTCAGGGTAGTTAAACTGACGGTATGGGTCAATGTATATATATAAGGTGTACTGTGAGAGGGAAGATCAACTGAGGCAAACACTGTGAGGTAGCTTTGTACTGGTACTGTATCTCTGTAAATAGAAATCTCTCTGCCCGTGGACGTAGGCTGTG
>CAOJBK014739399.1:0-12716 GCA_948294925.1 Codiaeum variegatum
GCTATGTAATCACATTTATCAGGAGTGACCATGGTGGAGAATTTGAGAATGAAATGTATGACACCTATTACAAACATCATGGGATCACACACAACTTTTTTGCTCCTAGAACACCTCAATAGAATGGAGTTATGGAAAGGAAGAATTGGACCTTGGAAGAGATGGAAAGGATAATTCTTAATGAAAGGTCACTTCCTAAGTACTTCTGGGCATAGGCAACTAACACAACTTGCTATATACTGAATAGGGTCCTAATTAGGCCTCTAATAGCCAATACTCCATATGAGTTGTAGAAGGGAAGAAAACCTAATCTCTCTTACTTTCATGCATTTGGTTGTAAATGTTTTATCTTAAGCAACAATAAAGATTATTTGAGAAAATTTGATTCAAAATCTTATGAAGGCATCTTTCTTGGATATTCCACATCTAGTAAAGCATATAAAGTTTTTAATAAAAGAACACTAACTGTGGAAGAATCCATGTATGTTGTTTTTGATGAATTTAACAACTTGAGCAATAAAGTTTCAAAAGATGATGCAGATGAAAGGGTAGAAAAGAAACCAGAAGAAGTGGCTGGTGTCCTAGGCAAACCTAAAAAGGAGATGGAAGCATCTGATCAACATGATTAAGAAAAAGAGGATGATCAGTCACATGATGAAAGTGATCAACTGCCTAATCAAGAATATTAGCCACCTAACCTAAATGATCAGTCACCTAACCAGGATCCTAATTTACCCAAGGATCGGAACTTCCATGAAGATAATCCAAAAGAATATATAGTAGGCAGCCCGTCAGATAGAAGGCTAACCAGGTCAGCATTCAAGTAAATTCATGGTGACACAGCCTTTATTTCACAAATGGAGCCTAAATCATGTTATGAAGCACTATTGGATGAAAATTGGATTATAACCAGTTTGAGAGGAGCCAAGTGTGGAAGTTAGTACCCATGCTAGAACACCAATCAGTTATTGGAACAAAATGAGTGTTCAATAATAAATTGGATGAGCAAGGAACAATGGTAAGAAATAAAGTTAGGTTAGTTGCCTAAGGATATAATTAACATGAAGGTATTTATTATGATGAAACCTTTACTCCTGTTGCTAGACTTGAAGCTATTAGGTTGTTGTGTGCTATTGCATGTTTTAAAAATTTTATCCTTTATCAAATGGATGTAAAAAGTGCTTTCTTAAATGCTTTTCTAAATGAAGAGGTTTATATTGAACAACCACCTAGTTTTGAAAATCCTGATGACTTTGATAATGTTTTTAAACTAACTAAAGAGCTCTATGGTCTAAAATAAGCCCCTAAGTCCTGGTATGAGCGTCTTAGTAATTTCTTACTCAATAAGGGATTTTTAAGAGGTCAGGTTGACACTACCATGTTTATCAAATCATATAAAAATGATATGCTCATTGTGCAAATTTATGTGGATGATAGAGTGTTTAGTGTTAATAATCCATCTTTGTGTGAGCAATTCTCTAAAGACATGCGGGGGGAGTTTGAGATGAGCCTAATGGGAGAGCTGAACTTCTTTTTGGGTCTCTAAATCAAGCAGACACCTGATGGCATATTCATCTGTCAAACTAAATACATCAGGGACTTACTAAAGAAGTATTTTAAAGACAAAAAATGAAGAGTATTGGAACCCCAATGAGTCATTCAAGTAAACTAGAGAAATATAAGCATGGTGAAGATGTTGATGTCAAAATGTATAAAGGGATGATTGGGTCACTTCTTTACCTAACTGCCAGTAGACCTAACATACAGTTCAATGTATATTTGTGTTTAAGGTTCCAATTTGATCCTAAAATATCACATTAGGTTTCTGTAAAAAATGATTTTTAGATACCTATTTGGAACTCCCAACTTAGGTTTATGGTATCCTAAAAACACTTACCTACATTTAGTTAGATATAGTGATACTGATTTTGTAAGAAACAGAGTTGATAGGAAAAGAACTTCTGGGAGATGTCAGTTCTTAGATCTGCCTCATCTCATGGTTTAGTAAGAAGCAGTCATCAGTTTCCTTATCTACAGTTGAAGCTGAGTATGTGACTGCTGGAAGCTGTGTCTCTTAAATACTATGGATGAATCACCAGTTAGCTGACTATGGCATAGAACTTAAAAAGATACCAATCAAGTGTGATAATACAAGTTCCATTAACCTATCAAAGAATCCTATACAACACTCAAGGCCAAAGCATATTGAAATTCGACATCACTTCATCCGAGATCATATCTAGAAGGGAGATATTCAAATGGAGTATGTTTCATCAGAGCATTAGCTAGCTGATATCCTAACCAAGCTCCTAAATGAAGATCAATTCTATAAATACGTCGAAGCCTTGGTATGGGTACCCTAACTTAAACTCTTTTCATTTATCTCTATGCTTGAGTATTAGGCACCTAATGCATATCATTAGGTCCCTAAGTGTTTGTATTAGATCCCTAAGTCAGTTATGCTCTTAAGTCCCCCTCTTGGGAGTGTAACGGTTGGTTTGAATAGACATTTGACATGGTTTTCATGTGTGTTACTTTTATCTGTCACATGTGTCTAGAAATGTACTCACGGGAATTCTCACCATTTCTTAGATTCATGTACCCAATTCAATTCAATGGGATCTTTCATTCACATTTTTTTCCATCAAGAACATTTTATAAAATCTTGGACTCCTGAATTTGGAGTATCTTACTTTCACGTAATTCACAGGGTTTAAAAAGTTGTGACTTGTCTTATCATTTAAGGTTTTGATAGCTATGGGTAATCCAAAAGAAAATGTCTTTTATCATTCCCTATAACTATCAACATTACTTTGAGTTTTAATTCAAATTTAAATAATTTAATTTTTTTTATGATTGGCTAAAGTAAACCCACTCACTCTCCCTCCTCTCTAATTTTGTAACCGAACCAAAAACGTGTGGGCTGGTATTTAAGTCACACACACTCATCACTTTTCTTCTCACTTCTTAACTTTTACAACCCTAATTTCCTTCTACCATAAACAGTAAATCCTCACCAATGGCAAAATAATTCTCTTAAACTAAAAACTCACCCTTTCGTTCATCTAAATGCCCAAAGTCAGAATCTCAGTCCTTAGGGAATGAGGAAACTACATCGGAAAAATGATATGTAATCTCACCAAAAGCAATCAAATGGGACATTTTTGGGATTGAAGCTTATCATTTTAAGGAATGGATAGACTTTTAGGGTTGGATTCCCTTTCTCACAATCAGTGAACCGTACTTCAAAGAAACCATGACTGAGTTCTTCATATCTATTAAGAAAGGAGAAGCTGAGCACACACTTACTGGCTCCATTGGTGGAGAATTGGAATAATCTCTGCTCAAACATTAAGCAAAGTTTGGTCCTTACCTATTGATGGTTCAGTGATAGTATCAGAAGAATAAGCTGTGGAAAGATTCAATAAAAAGGAATTTCTAGAAGAAATTACAGGAGATGTAACTAGTAAACTGAATTCCCCCATCTATGGACTTCATGCTCATTTGCTCCATAAGTTCATCATCAACATCATCTATCCTAGATAAGGAAGCTTTGAGTATGTGAATAATATGGACCTGGTGATCATGTGGTACATGATCAAAAAGGTAAAATTTAGCTTACCACACTATCTAATCCATCAACTATGTAACATAAAGTCCAGTAGAGGAATGCCATATAGGAGTCAACTAAATCTACTCTTTAAGAAGTTTTATGTGGTGCTTAAAAATGGGATTCAGTTAAAGTACACAAATTTCATTGGTGAATCAACTCTTAAGAGCCTTAAAGTCAGTAAACATGACCCTTATGGGGTAAAGGAAAAGAAGAAGAAAGAGAAGAAGAAAAGAGTTAAGACCACTGCAAAAAAGAATATCATTGCTACCCAGCTTGCTGAAGTAAGCTCAGAATTAGAGAAAAATCAGGACAGTTAGGTACCTAAAGATACTCAAGTGCCTAAAGACATACCTAAGGAACCCACTATAGAAGCTTAGGATCCTAAGTCCACTACTAAGGTAGCTAGCATTGATATGAATAGTCAAGCTAAAGATGTTGATCCTGAGGCTATCTTTTCTCAGTTAGAAGAATTCTAAAAACTTGGCACTCAAGCTGTAGAGGAAGTCTTAGAGCATGAATCAAAGGAACATATGGAGGAAGCACCTTATGGCTCCGAACACACAGTTGAAGAGTCTGTGGAAACATAATCCTCTGAAGAAAAACCAACTGATCATACTGAGGTGATAAATGAAATTAGGGGCCTAAAGGAAACTGTTATTAAGTAATTCAAGGAATTGAAGAAGTCCCTAAGTGAAGCAAGTGAGAAGGACTCCACTATCATTACTGGGGAAATTGAAGCAGCTGAGAAACATCTAGTCAAGTAGATCCACTATGTTGAAACGCAAGTAGGCATTCTTCATTTTGTTACTATTGATCAGCTGAGCCAAGTCTAGGCTTTAATGGGTAAGATTGCTACTAGACTTAAGGATTTGAGGCCTAATCCTAATATTGTCGCTAGGACTGAGGGCAACTCTATAGATTCTATGAAGACACTAAGAAGAAGGATGTGAAGTGCAAAGGGATCATGAAAGAACCACCCAAGCCAGTAACCAAAATACCTGGAACTAAACTCAAGTCAACCTCTCTGAAGATCAAGGACTAAGCAACCATTCAAATGTTGTGAACCCTAGTTTCTTCCATCCTCTCTCACCCTAATCAAATCAACCTTTTATTTCTTATGTCTTAGGCCCCCCACTTTTTACTGATGCCAAAGGGGGAGAACTAAATAGATATTAGTTGTTTGTTTTGATTGTTCAGTCCTAGGTATAATATTTTTTTGTTTTATGTTTATTTTTTTTATCGAATATGCTTTCATTAGGTTAACTATTTAGGCTCCTGATGCATATGTTTAGGGGGAGCTTTTCTGTTGTACTTGTAAACCTATTTTTGCTTTATGAATGAATATGTATTTTTTTCTCTTATGCACATTATTATATTATCTTTTCTTTTCTAGATTATTAATTCATTATTAATCACGTCAGGGGGAGGCTTTTAAGAGCCTAATTTTTTTTTCTAGAATTCAAATCTAAATCTTTGGATTATTCAAAGTCAAATATATTTTAATTCAAAACTAAATCTATTTTTAAATTCAAATTTAAATCATTCATTCCTCTTGACTATGTGTGGCAATTTTGTCATCATAAAAAAGGGGGATAATGTTATTCTCATATGGTTTAGCATTCTGATTTTGATGATCACAAAATTGATTAATATATTAAAGTTCACTAACATGGATTATGTAGTTCAAAGCTAAGTACTTAAGCCCCTAACAGTCAAGCTTGTGCAACATTAATAGACAAATCATTAGCTACCTAACTGAATCCATTAGGTGCCTAATGGAAGACAATTTTTAGTTATAATGTCAAATGGATTAGTACTTGCACTTTCATTCATGAAACAAATCATTTTTTAAAATCCAAAACTTTCATGCATTGATTCCTTAACTGATCAAGCCACTGATTTGTTAAGGAAGAATATTCTTTGACTAAATGCATAAATTGAACTGAATAAAATGAACTTTTTTCATATCTAGTTAGATTCCAACGGGTAGGAAGATGACATGGATGAAAAGTGTGGTTTCCAGTAAAAAATAGATGTTAATCAGTCACATCATGAATGACAGGTAGCTGTTAAGAGCCTGATTTATATTATTTTATTCTTGACACTCTAACAACTATTTTTATTCAAACAACCTCTGTAAACACCATTCAAATTTACATTTTCATAGGTTGGTTGAAGCCATTGATGAGATTAGAGTGATGATAAATTTTCCAGATTTTCTCAAGACCAAAAACACTTCTTTCCAACTTCTGTTTTGAAATCATCATAGTTTCTTTTCTCATTCAAGTTGGAAGAATTTATTAAGCATTAATTTTTCATCTCAAGTAAGCATTTTTTTTCAAATAATTTAAACTTCAGTTTTCATCATAAATTCTTTCATCTCAACATATTCTTTGGGCATTCATTGTATTGATCCATAATAGGATATGTTGTAATAAATACTTTGCTCTTTTGTACTTTTAAACTTTTCACTCTTCTGGATGTAAAGGTTTTCAGGCACCTAATTGAGCCTGTGGTTATATTAGGGGTGTCATAGCCACCCAATTGAAAGTCTATGAGAGGTTCATCTATTCATGGGAATGGATGAGAGGTTTTCAAAAGCTAAGGGAATGGAGAAATGGTATATTTCTCCTGGGTTAGGTCCCAAGTCAGTTAGGATTATAAAGGCTTTTCTTTAGCCAACTGAAAAGAGCTCACTAGTGAAACTCTCAAAACTTGTGGTTTTGATGACCAAATGTAGGACTTGGTACTGAACTAGTAGAAATCCTTGTATTGCTTCTTTTTCAATTGCTTGCATTTCATTGGGTCACTAATTGAGCTCACTAAAATTGAAAAATATAACTTTTTGCTAAGTCTTTATATTAACCTTCTTATCTTTATTTTGAAACTCTCATTATCTCATCAATTGGTAAATCTTTCACAATCAAGACAATTCATTTATGCTCCTACTCCTCTCCATCAAGGAACTAACCATAAGTACTAGCTTACTGTTGTAAGTATCTTCAGGCTGCTCATCAGCACTGCTAGATACTTATGCAGTTTGCTTCAGTACTTATCAGTAGCTGAATACTTTTGGTAATCTAAGTTACTTATAGAAGAATTGACAATCAGTTCAACTCAGGCACCTAACATAAGCTGACTGAGCAAGTCACCTGAAATGAGAAAGAGTTGAAAAAGTCTAATTCACCCCCCTCTTGGATGCCTGATCACATTTATAGGTGTGTGACTTGTTAGAAGAGGGTGGAACAAGGTGGAATGTAAATCTTGTTTTTTATTTGTTTGATGTAGACGAAGCTATGAAAATTTGCAAATTCCTCTTTCTTTAAGAAATTCTATAGACTCTTTGATGTGGGACTATGAAAAGTCAGATGTTTTTTTAAGTAAAATCTTCCTATAGGATGCTCATTAAATTCATGAACCGGACTGATGTTGTTAATAATGGTTGGAATTATTTATGGAACTTGCATTTACCTCTGAAAGTTCTTGTATTTTATGGTATCTTGGTAGGAATTTTTTACCTTATTCTACAAGACTTTAAGAAAAAGGAATTAATGAACCTTACATTTGTGATTTGTGTGGTTGTGGAATTGAACATCAATGGCATCTCTTGGTTTATCGTCCTTAAGATAGGTGTTGGTGGGAGGAAGAAAATTTGGTTCTACCTATGTCAATTGTGGGTTCTTTTTCTGATTGGCTCCTTAATTCAACATCTACAAAGGAAAAAATTTATTTGGAAAAATTGGGGATGGTTTTATAGTCCATATGGAGGTAAAGAAATAGGAAGAAGTGGAAGGATTTATGTGTGTAGCTGAGTTGTGCTACTCGCCAAGCAACATTATTTATTGAAGCTTGGGGCGTTGTCCATATCTTTGATCAGTAGCACGATAACAACTCAAGTCTAGTGTAGTTTGGCAGTAGTTCATCTTCTATTCAATAGTGGAAATGCCCATCTGCTGGAAGACTAAAATGTAACGTAGAGCTGGGTTCTCTTTGAAATGTCAGTGCATTTTTGGTATGATTGTTCATCGCAAAGATGTCAGTTTTATAGGTTACAATTTTTAGATTCATAATCACTTTGGAAGTGTGGTATATGGTGAAGTTCTTGCTCTCCATTTAATTATTCAATGGACTCTTCAGCTCAGAATGACAAAAGTCGATTTTGAAGTAGATTACAAACAAAAGGTTGATGTTTTTAATTCTTCTATTAGTAATTTTTTTGAACTTGGTAGCATTATTTTAGATTGTAAAGATCTTTTTCAATAGGGAGAGTTTACTCTTAAGTTTGTAAAGAGACAAGCAAATAGTGTTGCACATCATCTTTCAAATGCGAATAATTTCAACGCTTGATTCTACCAGTCCTTTATAGGTCCTCATTTCTTTGAGGAAGCTTTGATGTCAGATATTTTGAGCTCTTAATAATATTTAGTTCTTGACATTAAAAAAAAATCTTAAGAAACTAAAACTAAACTTTTATAAAATGAAACAAAACTTTTAACAACTGAAACTCTAAACCAAACTTTTAAAAGTTAAACAATTAAAATTAATCCTACATAATTGCCATTAATGAGATATATTATTCTCCACCATTTTTAATTAATTAGAGACATTAGATCAAAATGATCTAATTACTATTATTAATTTAAGAGTGGTCATTTGTATTCAATATATATAAGTGGTTTTTGGGTACTGATATAGAATTAACTTTTTAGTTTCACTATGTTAAAATTTCTTTTTGATAAAAGTTTTATTCCAGCTTGTTAAAAGTATGATTTTCTTTAGTTTGAAGTTTTATTTCATTTTTTATAAGGTTTAGTTTCAATTTCTTAAAAGTATGATTTCAGCAGCTTAAAAATTTAGTTTCATAAGATTGAAATTTTGGTTACAAAAAATTGAAAGTTTGGTTTATTACACATGTACTCTTTTTTTTAAAGATATCAACTCTAGAAGAATTTCATGCACATTGGAAAAATGGACGAATCAATAAGCATTGAATCAACCACAGCAAATAAAATTTTACAACCTTTAGCATCAAGCTCTACTAACACTTCAACAATTGATAAAACTCTACCTCCTGAATAAGAAAAACTTTTAATACACTTCAAAACACAATCTCTGAAACTCTAAAACCATAAAGCAAGAAGAAGCAGTTTTTTTTAAAGGTAACAAGAAGAAGAAGGTTAGAAGATACAAATTCAAGGAAAAAAAGTTCAATAATTGTTTACAACCCTTAGCTAAAAAAAACACTAAAATACCAATAATATCATCATTAAAAAAATTAAAAAGCTGAAAATAACTTCCCTAAAAATAAAATTTATAAGATTGCCAATAATGAAATGTATCTATTACTCATTCCTTATTTGACTCTAATCATAACTATTTAGAAACCTTTAATTAGTTTTGAATCGTTAAATATATTTGATCTAATGGTGTATATTAAAGGAGAGTTTGGAGTTCATTAATGAAAAATATGTAATTATTAGTATTTATAAGTTTATATTATTAAATGGATGGTAAAATTGGAATTTCATTTTGTACAAACTAAATGAGTTGGAGGTTTTGTTTCAGAGGTGCTAATTTTCTCGTAGATCGCATTACAGAGGGAGTTTCAGAGCTTGGAGTTTTTTAAGCTTTAACTTTTCTTTGTTAGGGTTTTTTCTAAGCTCATATTTTTCTCTAAAGTTGATCTTCTTGTCATTGTTTCTCTAAGCTCGTCTTCTTTTCCAAACTTTCTCTAGAAATGTTTTAAAGTTTTATTTGCTTAGACTTTTTACTTGTGTTGCTGCTATTCTTATTTTAAGTTTTGGTTTCAATTTCAGTTCCAATCTTCTTCAATTCAGTTTCTTATTTTAGCAGTGGCTGTTCAATTTCAGTTTCGACATCAATTTCTAGCTGACAATTGAATACTTGAAAGCTCTATAGTGAGATTTTTCTTCTTTAGTCCTAATCGATTCTCACAGGAGCAACAACCTCTTTTGAAGCATCCATTTTGTTGTTTAGTAATGGATTTCTATTTTCTAATGTTATAGTATAGCCATTTGAATTCTGGAATTTCAACATGATTTCTACTACTACTAGAATAATTACTACTACTACTACTACTACTACTACTACTGCTGCTGCTGCTGCTGCTGCTGCAGCTCTCTAGTTAATAATTTAAACTTTTTTTTTGGTGTTATTTGATTTTATTTTTATTTTTGAAAGCATATTTCTTATTCTAGTTTTTTGAAGGTTGGACATTGTCTTAGTATAGTTTTGACAATAACAAATTTACCAAATGTCTAGCTAATCTTTTTTGTTAGGACAAAATTCTACAAGATTATTCTATGTTGTATTAGTATTTGAGCTATATTATTTAGAATATCATATTTTAGATGATTCAATTATATATGGTGATTTAGTATAATTTTCAAGTTTTATTGTGATTTATTTCACATTTGAAATTTGATTTTTTTCGTCATTTATTGAAATCATGAAACACATAATGTTTGTGTTTGTTTATTTTTGTTGTATATGTGACATGTGTGTGGTTGAATAATATGTTGTATGTAGTCACCTATTTTATTGTGTTCATGATTTGTTCAACACTATGTTTGATATGAAATTCATTGTGTGTAGCCTAGTGATAAAAAAATATAAATTTTTGCCATGTAGTTTTTGTGGTAACTTGCTTCATTATGAATCAATAAAAAATATTACATATTATTAACATATAAAATTTGCTATAAAATTTTTGCTCTCTCCTTTGCTACAAGAGTTTTGATCTTTGTAGTTTCTTTGCTCTCTCCTTCATGGAACAATATCAAATCTTCAAGTATTGTTTTAAAAATCATTCTTTAGAAGGCTTCAACTTGCCATTACAAATTGGGAAAAACATCTTCATTCACTTCAACTTGTGGTGTTAGTGCTTGTTGTTCCATGTTTCTTATAAAATTTACATGAAAATATTCAATTTTAATCAATAGATTCATAAAAAAGTAGAGTACAATAAAGTTTTCTATAAAATTACCAATTGTTGCTATTTGAGTAGAACTTAATGTTTAAGGTCTATTTGTTCATTTTGTGTGGTTGAATCTATGCTCCTTGATCCCTCATTGATTTTTTTATTATAGTGTTTCAAAACTAATCAGCAAGCTCCTACATAAAAGCAAGAAAGATTTTATTAAATAACCAATAAATAAAATTATAGCTAATAACAATGTTAAAACTTTTGGTTTCTTATCAGTAGACAACACATTGTAAATTCCAGAAAACACACAGTGATGAACACATCACACACAATAAAAAGAAACTAAAATAGCAATTAGAGTAAAAGGTCCCATAATCACTAGAGACACAATTGAAAGCTAATAATAAACATTATAGATAAAAAATATAATGAGTTTCAAAACACAGGTGCAACATGGTCACTACAACAATAAGGGCCAAAGCCAATTCATGAGAAATAAAGAACTAATAAATATACAAACACAACATAATAAATGAATACCTATTTCTGCATATACTTAGATTTAAATTACACAGTAATGCACAAGGACAAACAAAATTAAAAACTTGTGCTTAGAAACCTTATACACATAATTTGCAGATTTTATAAAAGTCCACTCTTCCTATATAAAAGTAGTCTTAAATATCAATTAACAATATAAACTAGTCATAAATAAGAGAAATCAATTCAAGAGTTTTCTCAAACAAGCAGATAACAAAAATGAGGGAAAATTAATAGAGAAAACCTATAAAAATTTCAGCCCAGAGATATTGAAATTTCAAGCATATTAATCTGAAAGCATTAAAAATACTTTACATGGCTATTTTCGTTTTGTTAATAGAAAATGCCACATTATATCTAATAACATTGTTAAAACTTATGGTTCCTCATTTGTAGACAACACACAATGATGAACACATCACACATAGTAAATACTAATAGGAAAATCACATTCCAACACTACCAATTTAGAATTGTTCACACTAAAAGTTTAGAACAAAGCCAGTTAGGTAAAATTAATCATTTTGATGAAATTATACACTAAATGAGCGGGTACAAAAATTGATTAGCTGGCCATCAGTTAAGCATTAAAATTGCTTAGACAATAAGTATTTGTGTAGAAATTTGAGAAAAAAAAAAGAAAATAAAAAAATAAGGGGAAATTCAAAGAAAATAAAAAAACCTCTATTAGGAAAATAATCCAATGAAAACTGAATTATGAAGTTGAAAAGACATGAAAGTCATGAGAAGAATTTACAGATTGTATAATTTCTAGATCAAAAAAGTTGATAAAAGGGATGTGATTTACAGATCTGAAATTGTAGCTTATATAACCAGAGTTATCAGTAGCACCCAATTGAAATCAAATTTTAAGACATTGCTATCTTGGACACAAAGCTTGAAATCAGAGTATTTGTCTTCTAATAACAATTGAAATTGAATAAGAAGCTTGTAATTCATGAGATCGAAGAAGATAAAGCTCGAATCTCGCTTTTTTTTTTTTTTTAATATCATAGCTGTAGGAGAACTCCGCCTAGATAGGGGTCACCGTGTCTAGCCGGTCCCAAGCCCGAATGAAGGAGGAGGGTTGTGGTAGGTCGGTAACCAACGTAAAAATTTCGCCGAAACTTTCATATGGATTCAAAATACATGATAAACATTGGGGCGTCCCCTACTTACGACGCGCTACATCAGAACCCGGGTGTAGTGAGAAATAGGCAAGGGCATAGGGCGTTCCCTGAAAGCGACACGTCATGTTGGTGCAGGGATATGATGCTAAGTGAGCAAGCGTTCCCAAATCATGAGCGAGTATGGATAAAGAAGTTAGCTCTAGGTAGAAATATAGATATATATAGTGGTAGAGAGAGGGGTAGTTCTAGAAATAGTTTTTATTCTAGTAACAATAGTGATAGTGTGAGTAGCTCAGGAGCTTTTGATAGCATTAGGACTAGGCACCACTCTAAGAGAGGGAAGAGGAAAGTACAACCGGAGACTAGAATTAGAATAAGAACTTGGAACATAGGATCCCTTACAGGTAAGCTTATAGAGCTAGTTGACACTTTAGAGAGGAGGAGAGTGAACATAGCTTGTATTCAAGAGACTAAGTGGGTAGGAGAG
>CAOJBK014739586.1:0-14520 GCA_948294925.1 Codiaeum variegatum
AAATCCTTGGCCAAGGTAGTAAAGATTCACTAAAAAGAGTTTCTAGTAGGAATCATTTTATCAAGAACTTATACCTAATAGAGGTCATATGATCTAGCATATAGGGTTTGACTATTCCATGACCCTAGCTAAGATCGAGAATCCATAACAAAGGGATTCGAGTTCATGGTAATTATAATCAAGAGGTCCATGAAATGTTAAGGATTTATCAGCGATATTCATTTCTAATTAGGTAGTCGTGATATGTTATGCTAGATGCCACTCATGATTTATGGGACTAAGTATTATCTATGGATTACATACTTTGTGTGATGAAAAGAGTTTTCTTTATCCCATTGCTAATTAGAACCTAAACCTAGCAATTCATACACCATTAAGTGTATCCTTTGGCTTGGTATTTAACCATGTTGATAATTGATTAAAAAGTTTAATTAATTATTAACTTACATTGGGTTAGACTTATAATTAAATTACAAAGATCCTAGCATATCTTGAAGTCTAATTTCATATGGAATTTATTCAATTATCTCATAGTTTGTATTGGATACAATTGGGCATGGCTAAATTGATATGGACAATGGTTAATAATAATTAATCTACATGAGATGTGATTAATTATAGGTAAAGATGACTCCTACTAATTACTTATCCTAATCGCTTTAATTAATTGATTATTTATTTAGTTAAGTTAAAGGATGATGGAGTGAGAAACCATCATCTTTGACTTACTCTTTCTTAATTAATTTAAGGAAGGAGTAAGTCAATATAAGTAGGCTATTGTCTTTAGCTTGGCCAGCCACACTCGAAAAAAATACACATAACTTGGACTTTCTTCACTATTCATCTTCTTCTTCAAGAAGTTAGAGAGAGAATCTTTTAAGAACTAGTGAGAGAAAATTTAAATTTTCAAGTGTGTTCATAACCAAAGTCCAAAAATAATCCCTAAGGTCTCAAATTCTCAAACAAAAAGCAAGAACTAACAAATTGGGCAACTAAGAAAGGGTTCAAGTTTCTTCAAGGAGGAAAGGAGACACAAGCCAAGGGATAGCTTCGGTGTGAGTCAAACAAGAGGCTTGTCACTTGAGGAGCTAAACGAAGGAGGGAGTTGAGGTATATCATACATTCTAACCCTTCTTTGTTTCCATTGTGTTTTGCACAATAATTAGAAAGATCCTTGATGTTGATTATAGGTCCATCTTTGGGTTTAGTAATTTTTGAAAGAGTTTAATGAATATCTAAACCCAACTATGTCAAAAGTGTTTTGGCATGGTAAATCTTTCATAAAAGTTTTGAAAACCAAAAATCGAGTAACATCGGATTTTTACAAAAAAAAATTGCTGGAGAAATTCTGTAAAATTTTGAAAATTTTCTTGCATAATGCATCATGACTACCTAATTAGAAATGAATGCTGACGATCGTGTCCTTGACATTGCATGGACCTCTTAATCATAATTGTCATGCGCTCGAATCCCTTCATTATGGATTTTCGATGTAAGCTATGGTCACAGAATAGTAAAACCATATATGCTAGATCATATGACTTCTATATGGTTCTAATTCTCGATAAACTTATTCTTACTAGAAATTCTTTCTAGTGAATTTTTACTACCTTGGCCAGGGATTTATGAATCGAGAATAACCATAAGTCATAGAATTCTTTCCTTGTTTACCTAAGTTAATGAATCCTTTCTTAAAGATCACTTATCCCAACATATCACTGATTATGGCCACCACACACCATATACCAATACTTGGATAGCATCGGTACGTAAGTAGAAACAAACCATAGCCATCAATATGCTAGATAACATGTCACCTTAAGTCTAAAGATTATATGAAAAATTATGATCTAGATGATCAGACATTGACTAGTGGATAAAACCTATGTGTTTATCATCTAATGTCACTATTCGACCTACTCATCTTATGAGTGTCCACGTGTTGTCACAACATCATATGTATGTAGTATGAGAGTTACTACCTCTATACCAACAAGTATCTCATACTTGTTATAGATGACAATAGAGGTGACAATGATTCCGGATTAATGACGTTCCTACCAATAATCCTATGAACATGAACTTACTTTAAATTTTATGGTAAAAAGAATCTGTCTCCTTATTCCCAAACTCTTTGAGAATAGATTCTCTTACATATTACTTATGGAACATATATACGTTAAACACTAAAATGTAGGTAATCATTTAATTGTTGGATTAAGAATACAAATATATATACAATGTAAATGCTCTAAGGTATACAACCCTAACACGCATGTCATTTTGGGCTAGGGTTTGTGGGCTCAGTTTTTCTGGGTCTAGCTCAGTCTGATTCGATTCATTTTTTTTTTATTTTCTAGGTCTATTTGAAGTCTGAATCAAATCCATTAGGCTACTATTAACGGGCCAAATTCAATGGTGCTAACATTAAAGTTCACAGCTGCCCCTTTTAGTAGTGGTGTTTATGGAAACGTGACTGCTAAGTGTGAATACATTTAATGCACTAGTTAAGAGTTTGCCTATTAAAAGGATTGAAGCTTTTATTTTCAGCTACAACTTTTCATTTCTTACTTTTTCTTTCAAAGGTTTTCCTTCTACCTTTTTGCCTTTCTAATTCTTAGAGAAGCTTTAGATGATAGCCGTTGATATTTTTGGGGAGGAGGACGACTTATCTATATGACAGAGTGCATCTTTGGAAGGGGAAGCGATTCCATATTTTATCACCTCGACACTTGATGACATTGTCAATAATCAGCAAGTCAGCTTTACAGCGGAGGAATTGCTTGGCTAGAAACCTGAACCATTTGCAGGTCCATCTAATTCTATTGTAATTCCATTACTAAAGTGGGATACTATTGACCATTTACTAATAGATTGAGAGGAGTTGCATACTCCCACCAACTCTGATTTGTTGGAGGACGGCCAGGCACATGTGAGCTGGCTTAGATTTTCGAAAGTATGTGTTTTCCCTTTTTATTTTTCCATGATTTGCTATTTTTTTAATACTTGTACTTTAGTTTTATGCCAAATATAAAATAGATTTAGTAATAAAATAGGATTTAAAAATAATGGGACTCAATGCGTACCTGTAGGATGGAAATTTTATCAAAAGAGGTGGTAGATCACATATAGGCAATCTGATAGCCTTTTTAGGTGCTCATGAGGTTGTTGTCGAGCACATAACTCCGACCCACCTGATGGAATAGCTGAATCTAGATATTAGGCATTCCCTTAATAGGAACCTAATCTACTCCCTTGCTGAGAGGTGGTGACCGACCACCAATACCTTTTATTTTCCTATGGGAGAGGATGATGACTCTCTTCGAGTGGTCTTGCCTGATCGGTATATTCTTTGGGTGTTGGCCCATCACTTTTAATGTGTTGCCACATCAGTGTCGTGAGTTAGGTAACTTGTTATGGGAGCGGCTGGCATGCAACACTTATGGGCAGATCGTTAGAACAAAGCTGCTTACTTTGGTGTCTTGGACAAACCTGGTGGACTATATTATTGACTAGTGCACCAGGGTTTGCTTGCTGACAATCCTGTCAACCTTATTTCTATATAATGAGTATGGTTGTGTTGATTTAAGGGTCCTAGCTTCACTAGAGGACATGAGAGAGCAAAGAGAGCACGACTGAGCTGGAGCTGCTTTGGTTATAGCATATAAAGGGATGAGCCTATTGTCTGGAGTTGTTCAGGCAGCTATTCCATTGACTGCCATTGTGTGAGAGTTCAATATTGCCATTTTATTCCATTTCTTGGGTGTTTTTATTAATTTGCTAAATTGTCTATGTATCTATCTTCTGCTTCTTTGGGCCTTTTCCTATATTAGTCTGTCAGACCAACTTCCCTTTCTGATGGGGAGGATGTGGTGTAAGGACTCTTAGGTCTCCGATCAGGATGTTTATTTCTTTTCATGTTATCAATGCATTTTGGTAAATGTCACTCAGGTACGTTCTGATAACTTTTATCCATGCTTTTTGTTAGAATTCTAATTTACTACCTTGGTGATTTCAGGTTGTCTGGAGACCTTTCCACATGGATGATCTTAGAAATGTGGACCTTGACGTTGTTGGTATTACTGCCACTCGAAGGCGGATTCTTCTCGACTCTATTTCTTTGATGGAGTTCTTCCTCAGAGAATGGGTGATGACTCGATCGACTGAGTAGAGAGTTGTGCCTACTGACCCTCCCACACAAATGAGAAAGAAGATGCCTGTGCCTTTCAGATTTATTGGTGAGTGGGGAGAGCTCGGGAGGACTACCTGCTAATGGATGCCTCTTACTAGGATTTCATGGCATCTCATCTGATGGTTGGGAAGCACCCATTTTGTGTTGATCGTAGTAATGACAAAAGAGGAGGTGTTGCACCTGTAAGATGGAATCCTCAGAGTGGGAGTAGTTGCCTAGCTACTCCCTATCAGATTTCTAGTTCTTGAGGCATGGGTGCCTCTTCTTCCCACATGCTAGCCAGTATCGATCAGTCTTGGCAGGAGCTGTCTCTGATCACTAATCATGTCTCTTACACCTATATGGCGGACACTATTCAGGTTCATTATTTTGGCAATAACTACTTATCGGGAGTGTAGATAGTAGATTTTACTTAGATTCTAGATATGGTATGCACTTCAGTCTTATTGTCATTCATGCTTTTCCTATTGATAGTTTCTAATTTTTATATGTTCTTTGCAAGTTCCCAGCTTATTCTACGGTCAGGGTGTAGATAATCACCAGAGGGTCGTGTTTAGATTGAGCACTACTCTTTCTTTGATGAGCATTCTGAGGAGCCAGCTAGAACGGAGGGTCATCAAATGACGTGGGGCTATAGGCTAATCTCGATGAGGAGGATGAGGTAGAGGTGGTCGATCCTAAGGATGATGCATAATGATTTTCATGTTATTAACTGTATTTGGGCCCTAGCTGTGGGCTTTTTGTAAGAATAATTTCAGATTTTTGTTTGTGTTTTTAAATTTAAGTTTAACTTTTATGAAAAAATCATAAAATTTTCATTTCTTTTGGTTTCATGACTTTCTAACTTTCGAAAATGACTTTTCTTGAAAAACTTATTTTGGAAAATTTTTTGGATGAAAATCGAGTGCAAATAGAATTGTATCAAGTCAGAACGGATCACTTTTATGGGTTGAAACAATGCATAACCTGTGGCAGCTCATACATGCACCCAACCCAAAATGCATGCATTTTAAGGCAAATGCATGCGTGTGAGCTAAAATGCATGTGTTTTGTCCTAAGCACATGTTTTAGCCTTCCGAACTTATTTTTTTCTGCCTCGATTCGCATCCCATTATAAATAGGAACATGAAATCCAATTTTTAACTCAGAAAACCACTGGAGAATAAAATTATTTTGTAGAAAACCAATAGGATGCATAGGTGGTGCCATAAGCTAGACAAAGTGAGCCGAATCAACCTAGGGAGGTATGGTATGGATGCTTTGCCAACTCTTAAAGGTGTTAGGATGGACTGGGATTTTCTTAATGCCTGTATCCATTTTGGGATCCTGTTGATCATGTGTTTCATTTTGGGGCTGGTATAGACGAGATGTGTCCAACTTTTAAAGAGTTTTCCTTTTTGCTTGGGATAAACCATGTGGCTAATCTGGCTTTTCCAGTTGAGCAGGTAGGCTATTTTAATTCGTTCAAAAGATCATTGGATTTGAGCATTGAAGCAGCTTCAAATATTGTGAAGGATAATTTAGTAGACCTGCCTGCATTAGCCCATATGTCTTAAGAGGAATCAAAAGATAACTCTGCCTGGATGGCCTGGAGATTGAAGGCTTAAGCTTTTGGATTAACAGCAGGCTACATTTTTATGGTCCTAGTTGGATAGGGAGATGCAAGAGTGGCTGAGCCGATATCCAAGATGGGTGAAGGTAAGTCGATTGTTGGTATAAGATGAAACACAGCTGAGCCTTGACCATTATTACAACTCTAAAGAACCTTGGACTAATAGTCTGATTTTTCTCCAGGTATTCAGACCCCTTTTTTCCTTATCTGTTTTAACATGTTTAGAGGTTTTTCTAACTTGTGTATTTTACCCTCATATCCCATCTTAAGATTATACCTAGACCTGAAAGACTAAGTTATTCTGCCTCATGGTATCATTCTTGAAAAATTGCTATCCATTTTGGTTCTGAAAAGGAATGGATTAGTTGGCTAATGGAGCCGAGTCCTTCAGATTTGCTATGGAAGCTTGAGTGATATTTTACCATCAAACTGTTTATATCGAGGACTCAAGGATTGAAGAATGTTTATCAACTTGGTTTCAAGTATGTATCTTATAATCAAGCCACTAGAGTCCTTTGTCAAATGGGACGTGCTCAAGATATGCCCCCAGATGGCCTATTGTTCGAGGCAACTATGGTGAGTGATCGAGTAGCTAGAGTTGTTCTCTCTTGTTGGACTAGAGACTTTTCAAGGGCGATAGTGGTCTCCGGTAATGACTATGGCAAGCTCTCTGAGTACACTGAGTGGTGGATTAAGACTTGTTGGCATAAGGAGAAGGCAAAATGATATGCTCTTCTGACCGAGATTGAGGGTTGAGTCTAAGTCTAGATTTAGATTTTGAGAATAATATTTTTCTATTTTGTCTATTTCTTTTTAGTTTTATACCTCAAATATTTTGTTTTGGATGTTCCAAAAGATGAAAAAGACCAAGATTTATTTATTTTGTGTTGTAAGCTCTTACTGTTGCCTAAGCCGCCCTTTTTAGGTTTTCAACTTAGTGAACTGCCTTTATTTTTTTTGCTAGATTGCCTTTTAGGTTTTCAGTCTAGCAAGTTGTACCCTTAATTTTGCATAAGTCGCCCTTTCGAGTTTTCAGCTTAGCGTGTTTCATTCCTTTTTTAGATTTTATTTTTTATTCTTTTTAACTCTTGCGTGTAGTGTTAAAGAGCCCAAAATGTGGACGAATGAAACATTTGATTTTATTGAGTGATTTGAGCCATACCCGATGAGGGTTGCCTACATATCTCCTTACATTGAATTTTGAAAATTTGAATTCAAAATACAACTTATGATTTTGGAGAATCAGGTCCACATAGTTGTTGTTACATAAATGGGATGATGCCTACATACATGCTCATATAATAAGAACACTAGATGAAGTATTTATTGAGCTGATCGGGATTGGTTGGATGACTGAATTCATTGTGTCGACGTCCATCGGGATGATTCCTCTGCCTGACATTATCTTCTTTATGATGTATGGTGCACTCTAAGGAGGTTGTAATTTCCCTCAAGGGTCATTTATAATTTATCTAATTTCTTTGAGGACTAAGTCACCTTCCTGAAGGTAGCAACTTTGAACTCGTTGGTTGAAGTGTTTTAAAAGCATGATCTGATAGTTTTATGTGTGATGGAGCACATCGATTCTCTTTTCATCAATCATGTTGAGCTGGTCATAGTAGGCTTGTTGCCAGTCAAGTTTAAAAATCTGGGCTTCTTTGAGAACTCTGGTTGTTTGGATTTCTAACTCTATGGGGAGGACTGCTTCCATCACATAGACTAGAGAGTATGGTCTGGCTCTAGTAGCCGACTTATACATAGTCTAGTACCCAAAGAGGGCAATTGGCAGGTGTATGTGCCAACCTTTGTAATTGACAATCATGTTTTCGAGCATGTTCATTAATGCTTTATCGGTGGCTTCAACTGTGCCATTGGTTTGAGAACTATACGGGGAAGACCTATGATGTTAGATCTTCTCCTTTTGAAGGAGGGCGACCACTTCATTTTTGAAATGAGAATCATTGCTTGATATAATCTTATAAGGAGTACCATATCTAGTAATGGTGTTTGCCTTAGTGAATTGAGCCTTCTTCTTCGAATCTAGTGTTTGGTAGGGTGTAGCTTTAACCCAAAGTAGTCAATGATGACTAAGATGTACTCATAACCAGTAGATGATTTTGGTGAAATCTTGTCAATAACATCGATGCCCCAAACAGCAAAGGGCTAAGATGTGGAAATTAGATTGAGAGGTGAATATGGTAGTTTTTTAAGTTTAAAGTACTCTTGACATTTAAACCATCTTCAAGCGAACCAAGAACAAACCCCATTCATGGTAAGCCAATAGTAGCCTTGGTTCATGATCTTTCAAGATAAGGCCTAACCATTCATGTGGGTGCCATCTATTCCACCATGGATTTCTTCCATGATTTTATAAATTTCCTCATTTGACACACATCTAAGGTGGATTCTATTCCATGTCTTTTTGTAAAGGATGCCACCTCTAGGGATGTACTCACTGGCAAGTTCCCTATAGTTCTTCTCTCAGATTTGGAGGCACCTTTAGGATATTCACCTTTGGTGAGGTAGACATAGATGTTTTAGTACCATGGCTTCTCCTCAACTTCCTAATTGTCCATGCAATGAGCCTGAGAGCTCAGTTGGTGCTTGAGTTGCCAGTGCATCGGTGAACATGTTCTATCATACTTGAGTTTTTGTGCCAGCATCCTCATACTCAAGTAATAGATGGCATTCTCTTTATATGAGTCTAAGGCCTTTTGTGTCAGCATTACCCCAATGGCTTCCTCAATAATGATTAGGTAGAGCAGCAGAGGTTGACCAAGCTTTGAAGGTGATAGAATTGGTAGTTTAAGAAGATATTCATTGATTTGCTCAAAAGCTTAATGGCACTCCTCAGTCCACTGTTTGGGGGAGTTATTATTGAGAAGGTTGAATATCAGTCCACAAATGTCTACCAATTGGTTGATAAACTAACTAATGTATTGAAGATGACCTAGGAAGCCCCTTATCTCCTTTTCAATTTTTGGAGGCGGTATGTCAAGAATGGCCTAAGACTTGGCAGGTTCTAATTTGACGCCTTTCTTTCTTACCATCTACCCAAGGAATACCCTAGATGAGGCTCCAAATATGCATATGTTAGAGTTTAGTTTGAGATTATACTGTTAAAGTCTAAGGAAGAACTTCTCCAGTGCTTGCAGATGTAGTTCATGGGTAGCACCTTTGATAACCATGTCATCGACATATACTTCCACTTCTTTGTGCTTCAAGTCATGGAAATTTGTGGTAGCCATGCTCTAGTAGGTGGCTCAGCATTCTTTAGTCCGAACAACATTACTTTGTAGTAGTAGGTGCCTAATTCAGTAATGAAAGCTATCTTTTCTTTGTCTAAAAGGTGCACTGGGATTTGATTGTACCCTAAGGCCAGATCGATTAAAGAAATATCTCTAAACCGGCTAATGCATCAACCAAGAGATCTATATGGTGTCGTGAAAAATTAAACTTAGGGCATGCCTTGTTTAGGTCTCTATAGTGCATACACATTCTAACTTTCCCATCTTTCTTTGGTACTAAGACGATGTTAGCTAACTAAGATGGGCAATTAATTAGCTCGATGAAGTTATGAGATAGTTGCTTAGCTACTTCTTCCTTGATTGGACTGGACCATGATGGCTTTATACACTTGAGCTTCTATTTGACAAGCTTGTAATCTAGGTATGTTGGAATCTTGTGGATGGCGAAGTTTGGATCGAGTTCGATCATATCACTAGGTTGCCAAGTGAAGCAGTCTCTAAATCTTCTGATGGTAGATTCAGTGTCCTATTTGTTAGAACATGCAAATGAAATATATGAGTTCTTAGGCTTGTCATAAGTGCTAGTGTTTATGGGCTCTTTAATTGCATCTTTTATTTCATTAATTATTTTATTTTCTTTTTGACTAAGATTAGATTCATCAGTTGGAACATCGAAAGAAAATAGAGAGATAGGCTCGTAACAAGAAAACTTAGAAGTTTTATTGAAAGAAATTGGGGAGAGGTCCATAGTTACATCATACTCACAGTTAAACTTGATGGACCTATTACATCAGTATCATAAGAAAATGAAGACTCGATACTTGAATCAGACTCAGTACTTGACTCAAACTCAGACTCAATATCACTTTTAGATTCGGACTCAACAACTGCAAATGGACTTTAATCATAATGCCATTTTTTCAGCTTTCTTTCTACAAGCTTGATTAGAGTGGAGAGGTCAGATTTCTCCTCCTTATCAGTGAGAACAATTATACCACTGAAGAGGTTTGCTTCCATGTTCTCTCCATAGTCTCGGTCCAAGAAGTATATGGGCTAACAGTATTCAATTGTCAACTTCACACTGGAAAATAACTCAAATCAAGGAATCCTAAAACCATTCATAAGGCAAATCTATTACTCAGGGAAAGCACAGTAAGGAACTGTCTTCCTCTCTTTGACAAAATAGCCATTGAGGGTCCTAAATGGGCCCTTAGGGGATAATCAAATTCACCCCCTTACTAATAATCAAGGATCTTTCCCTTGCCCAGGCTTTTGCCTCTTCAATCTCATCATTATTAGGCTTATAGCCCAAGCAGAATGGTGGAATGCTTGTAGGGTACTCATAAAAAGATTTCATACCTTACTGGTTCTTGCCAAGGCCCATGTCAGGGAAGTAAGCCGTGTGTTTGAGGATGTTTCATACCATTGGGTTACATGTCAAAGTCCAGGATGATTGTTTCCTTCTCATTGCTAGTAGCCTCAATAAATTTCACAAATGAGAAGCCAGATAAAGGATATTCCAACAACTCAAGCTGGATTCCTAGGATTTGAACAATTTATGAAACTTCAGATTTGCCAGAAGTATCAGCCTTGATGGTAATAATACCATTTTTCATAAGGAACTTAATCCTTTGGTATAGGGTAGATGGTACAACCTTAGCTTGATGAATCCAAAGTCTCCTAAGAAGTAAGTTAAAGCATGAAGGCACGTCGATGACTTAGAAAGGAACTTTAAAGGTAGTAGGGCCCATGGTGACGATCAGTGTCGCCACCTTAAGAAATTCTCTCTTTGAATTGTCATATGCTCATACAATTTGATCTAAAGAGGTGAAATTAGTAATAGATAACCCTAAGTAACTAGCAACTTTCAGTGGGCAAACATTAAGGACGAACCCATTATCTATCAGAGTTATGGGAACAGTCTTCTCTCTAGTAATCACAGTAATATATAAGGCAACATTATGTGGTCCCCGAGACAGGATCTCATTGTCAGAGAAAAAGATGGATGCACCTTTCGTAGAGCTTGTGATTGATGTGACTATGGTCTCACGAGTGATGTCAAGTGATGTATGACACTAGCTCAATGCCTTGCAAATAACTTGGCCATGAGGGTAAGAAGACATGAGTTGATTCCATATAAAGATGTTAGCTTGAGTCTTCTTAAGTTATTTGAGTATGGCATCCTCTGCAGGTTAAATAGTCCCTTTGTTCAGAGGCGTAGATTAATTTGTAGGTGTAGGAGCAGCAGTTGCTTGAGTTCTTCTGCCACTTATAGTAATGGCCTTTATTTCATCCCCCAAGTGCCTTATCTCGATGATGACATAGCAATAGTCATTATGGACTGACCTTGCCAAAGAGGCTTGGCCAGTTGGAAGTGAGTGATTTGGGGAGAGTGACCTGTCTAAGTAAGATTGGTCATCTATGATGTAGTGATAATTACTCAATGTCACAACATTAGTGATGAGGTACGTTGAGTCCCGTTCCTCAAATTCATTCAAGATTGCATTTAAATTGTGTTCTAGGAGGGGGTTTGTGCCAATATTCATAATGGACAGTAAAAGGTCATTTGCATTAAAGAGGTCTTGTATCTTATGAAGAAGGACTTTACAACCATCTTTCTGGTGTCCTAGACCTTAGTGATAATTGCACCTTTCATTCATGTTGAAGTTCTTTGGTAGTGGGTTTGGAATGGGTCTGGGTTCCAGTGGTTAGAAGATGCCCTTTTTTAGACATTATTTCAGGAGATAGCTTAGTGTTAATCCCCTAGGTTGGTGAATTCCCTTCATTATATCTGAAAAGGTTTGTGAGCTAATATTTCATTGACCCCACTTTCATTTTGAGTATTGGCGATTTTCTTAAAATGTGGGGATGAGGTCTGAGTTTCATCCTTGATGAGGCCATATTCAACCCCATCTTCTGGCCAAGTGCCAACATTCACAAGTTCTTTGAAATCAGGCAGATACTGTGTTATCATTCTATCTCTATACATAGGTACCAAGTTTTGACAATGATGTCAACCTGTTCAGATTCTGATGGTCCATTTACCATTTAGGAGGCTTTCTTCATCCATCTGGTGATAAAATCAGAGAACGTTTCTTTTGGAAACTATTTAGTTATTTCAAGATCTCTTTTCTTAACATCAATTTCTTAATTATAAGAATATTTTTTTACAAATTCAGTACATATTGACTCCTAGGTCAGTTTCTTAGAGTCATCTAATTAGATGAACCAACTCAGAGCTACACCGGTGAGCGACTATTGGAAGAGCTAAACAAGGAGCTCACCTTTCACTTCTAAAGGGCGGAGTGTCCCATTATAAATTCTTAAGTGAGTACTCGGGCAAATGGTGCCATCAAACTTTTCTAAGCTTGGCATCTAAAACTTGGGTGGTAGCCTTGCATTTGGGAAAGGACTTAAGGATTTCACATCCATAACATTCTCTTTCTTCTTCAAGGCCTTCAAGGTCTTATCCATCTCCTTGTACTTTTCAGCCATAGATTTAAGGAGTGGATGATCTTCAACCTTTCTTGAGAAATGATCCACAGTAAGGGTAGTTAGAGTGATATTTCCACTGCCAGATTGTGGATTAGACAATGACTTCGTTAGCCAAAACTTTCTTGCCAGCATTTGATGAGGTGGAAGTAGGATTATTAGCTTGTAGTCCAAATTAAGTCAACATTGTTTGAACTTTGCCTATTATAGTCCATTCTTGGGCTTGCATCATAATTGAGAAGGTTCCTTGCTGATTTTTCAAGGCTTCATCCTATCTCCTTATAATCTCAGTAAATATCCTGACAATGTCTGTGGGAGGAACTGGTGGAGCAGGTAGAGGTGGTGCAAAGATGGTGGCATCAGCAACGGTGTTGATTGTGGTGTTCTCTCCAATGTTGGACATGTTGACCTTTCGAGATAGAAGAAAATAAGGTATCAGCTCTTGAAAAAGTTTTAGGCCAATAGCAGGCAAGTAATTTTATTAAAAAGGGTGGGTGTTTGACTTGTAAAGGATTGTCTGGAATAGTTTCACTTTGCCCAACTTTAGTATTTTAGATGTTGTGTTGCATGCATGTATGCATGAATGTAAAATGTTTCATGATGGTACTAATATTCATAGTCTTTTAGGGCACATGGGACCTAGGGTCAACTCTAATCATTACATGATATAACTAAGGTTCCCCAGTGACTAGAGGTGCAATATAACTAACCACTTGTGAATTAAAGAGATTTACATGGGTCCAGTGGCTAAGTGCAACCTCATTATCCCAACCAAAAGGATCGGAGGGTACGCCTTGGAGTTGGATGATTTCACTATAGGCAAAGCAGTCCCAAGGCGATAAGCTCACTCGATGTTACACTATATCCAAGTTTTCTTAAGATAAAGGAACATGTTAAGTGATGCATGAAACCTACTTTCATATAGGTTTAAACCAAAAGATTATTTTTCAAAAACTAATCCACTTACTTTTTGTTTATTTTCCAAACATCCCCAGTGGAGTCACCACCTGCGAGGCCCCATCCGAACGGGACCTTTAAGTGTGCCTCCTAATTTATAGCTCAAAGGAAACTAAGCCCGGGGGGTCGAATTGTGCATGGCATCGCGGATTGTGGCTAGGTCCCACATTTATGCATCCACATGTATCCATTGGCGTGCACGTGGTGTGTTAAGTGTACATAGTCGCCACCTAATACTTTAGGAAAATTGATTTTCCTTAGGTGATTAAGAAATCTTTTATGCAAAACTCCATTTCAGAAAAATGATTTTTTACCCAATTGAAAAGGTTGTTCTTTTGGACCATAGGGGGTTTAGGGATTCGTGATCCCATAAAACAATTTTTATGAAAAATAATTTTTACCATTTTACATAACAACTTTTGGATTAAAAAAAAATACAATTTCAGTTAAAAAGTGATTTTCGTGCATGCATGAATATATATCTTGGTGCATGAATAGTTAAGCATGCCAAAAATGATGCATGAACAATCTATAATGCAAATGACAATCGCACAAATCAATAAAATTACAATGTCAAAACAGTGTTAGGGGTCATTCCTTTAGCTCACTTTAGGTTCTAGGGAATGCACAACGCCCCAAAGAAACTAATAAAATTACAATGTCAACACAATCGAAATTAGGGGATCTCCCCTCCAGCCTTATGATCTAAGAGGAGCACACATTCCCCAATACAAACCATGAACATGAATAGTAAAAAGTAAAGAAATACAACCAATTGTAACCATAATGAAACTAAACTAGACATTAACAATAATAATGAAAGCAATAAAAAAAATAAAACAAAAATAAGATTTTAGAGTTAAAGCCATGAAATGGCTTATCCACGTATCCCATTAAATGAAAATCAAACTCCACACCAGTCTCCCTTCTTATGAAGGGTTAGGGGTTCTAATAATAATTGGGTGGTTTGAATGTTCAGTTGCTAATCAATTTTAATTAATAAAACTGTTAACCAAAAA
>CAOJBK014745599.1:0-10884 GCA_948294925.1 Codiaeum variegatum
TAGTGAATCTTTACTACCTTGGCCAAGGATTTGTGAATCGAGAACAACCAGAAGTTATAGGATTCCTTCCTTATTAACCCAAGTTAATGAATTCTATCTTAAAGCTCACTTATCTCAACATACTACTAATTATGGCCACCACATGCAATATACCAATACTTGATTAACATCGGTATGTAAGCAGTAACAAACCATAGTCACCAATATGTTAGATAACATGTCACCTCAAGTCTAAGGATTATGTGCATAATCACAATTTAGATGATTAGACATTGACTGGTGAATAAAACCCATGTGTCTATCATCTAATGTCACTATTCGACTTACTCATCTCATTAGTGTCCACGTGTTGTCACGACATCACTTGTCTGTAGTTTGAGACTCACTACCTGCATAATAATAAGTATCTCATACTTGTCATGGATGACAGCAGAGGTTACGATTTATCCGGATTAATAACATTCCTATGAATAATCCTATGACCGTGAACTTACTTTAAAGTCTATGACAAAAAGAACCTGTCTCCAAATTTTCAAACTCTTTAAGAATAGATTCTCTTACATAGAACTTAAGGACCATATATATGTAATGTGATAAAATGAAAATGATCATTAAAAAGAAAACACACACACACACACACACACACACACACACACACACACACACACACACACACACACACACACACACACACATAGATATATATATATATATATATATATATATATATATATATATGGGATTAAGATTACAAGTATATACATAAAGTACATGCTCTGGGGCATACAACCCTAACATGAAGATTGCCAAAAGGCCTTGAAATATTTGAAAACATTACTTACCTTAGCCTAGTGAAGAAGCACTCATTTCTATGTTCATAATGGAAAAATTTATAAAAAAGAAAGCCTTCTCCCTACTCCAGTGGAGATATCTGAAGCCTTCAAGAGTAGAATATGCACTCAAAGAGATCCATGAAGGATCTTATGGAATAGACATAGGAGGGAAAACCCTTGCAACTAAAGCCATAAGGTAGGGGTACTGGTGGACCATAATAAAGGAGGATGCGAAGAAGCTTGTAAGGAAATGCTAATCTTGCTATAAATTTTCTAATTTAAAAAGAGCACCAACAAAGAACTAAATTTCAATCCATCATCTGTGGACCTTTGCAAAATGGGGTATGAAGATTATGGGACCCTTTCTCGTGGTTATCAGATAATGTAAGTCTCTTCTAGTTGCAGTGGAATATTTCATAAAGTGGCTGGAAGAGGAGACATTGGCAACAATCATTGTGGATAATATGATTATGTTTCTATGAAAAATTTCATTTATGAATTTGGCATCTTTTGCCAATGTGTGAATGATAATGGAAAGCAATTTGATAATGCCAAAATGAAGAAATTCTGCTCATGGTTGAATTTCAAGTACTACTTATCTTTTGTGTCCCATCCTCAAAGACATGAACAAACATAGGTAACCAATCGGAACATAAGAAGTTCTTTACCTTCGGTGGAAGCTTCAAATTCCAAAATAATTTCCAAATGGTAGTAGAGAAAGGACTACTAGCAGAATGTGATTGAGAGGCCGAGGATATAATCTTATATCTAGATTTAACTGTATAAAATCCTTTACAATCCTAAGCCACAACTATGAATATCAATGTCTGTTGAAACTAAAAGGCAAAGATACATGCACTATCAAGTTAGTTGAAAGTGTTTCTGACAATCTTAACATTCCAAGACACACCATTATCATCAGTTAGCGCATGGACCTTAGAATTTACGATACCAGCTGGGATGGGAGTAGAGACTTGAGTTTCATTAGGAAAAGGAATCCAAGGATCATGCCAAACATCAATACTTAAAACATCTCTAACTCTCTTAATGTAATGAGATCATAGGAGAGATTGGCTAGCATAAATACTATGCCATAAAAAGCTCAGATTGGTCCCTATAGAAGCTTAGAGAAACGAATAATGAGGGAAGTAGCGAGCTTTGAAAACATGAAACACCAAAGTGTTATCCTCCATAAGCAACCTTCACCCCTATTTAGCCAACATTGCCAAGTTAAACTCTCTAAAACATCTAAAACCTATGCCACCAACAACTTTAGACTAACAGAGTTTATTAAAATTCATTCAATGAATGCCTCCACCACTCCCATTTTGATGCCTCCACTAAAACCAATTTATAAGCCTTTGTAATTCCAAACACAAGCTTTTGGGAAATAGAAATAAACTCACGATGAAGGTTGGTACAGATTGTAAAACGATTTTGATCAACAACTCTTTACCAACTCATGATAGAAAGTTTTTCTTCCAACATCCCATATGCTTAGCCACCTTCTCTTTGAAACAATTGAAATTCCTCCCAACATATGCTGAGATATCCATATAAGTCCCCAAATTAGAAACCATAAGCACATTATATACCTTGCGAACATCCAATCTCACATTACTCAGAACATTATAGCTGAAGAAGATAGGGGACTTACCGAAGTTAACCTCCTGATTTGAGGCTTGTGAATAGATATGAAGGAAATTCTGAGTATTAGTTTCCTCCTCTATAGAAGCACAAAAGAAGAGATAAGCATCGTCAGCAAAAAAAAAAGTACGAAATTGCTAGAGCTTGTCGTGCTACTCGACATCCATAAACCAAACCCATACTTTCTTGATTTTCAAGATAGATGAGAGCCCCTCTGCACAAATTAAGAAGAGATAAGGTGAAAGCGCGCAACCTTGTCGGAGGCCCTTAGAGGGAGTAATTGGGCCAACCTCTTTACCTCCACAAAGAAAGGTATACTGCATAGAAGAAATACACAAAATCATGAGAGCTATAAAATTAGATGAAAATCCTAACTTTATCATCATATCTTAAAGTAAATCCCACTCCACTCAATCATAAGCTTTTCTCATGTTGAGTTTGAGTGTTGCATAGCCTTTCTTTCCTTAAGTTTTTTTTTATGAAGGTAATAATTGAGCCAAATGACATTCTTAGGATCAGGAGGTATAATGGTCCCCTCAGAGAGTAAGGCACGTCTCCCTTCTTGTGAGAAGAATATTATGTTCTCCAAACATAATGTGATGTGATGTATGATTATGAGGCCTTCAGGTAGGCCTATATATTGGACAGTCTAAAGCCCAACTTCATTTCTTCTGACTTCGCTTCACTTCATTCCGTTTTGGCTAGTTACTTCTACTAGGCTTTCTATTTTATCTATGTTACTCAATTTCCAGTAGCCATTGGGCTTGTTCATCTTTTTTGGCTTAAGCCCTTAATTGTCTAATTTTGACCCATTTCACTTAGAATAGTGATCAAGTATTAAACTAGGAATAAAAATTTTTAAACTTATTGGCAAAGTTTTTTCGTGGTTATAAATAGGAAGTTAAAAAAAATATTTTGTAAGAAATAAATATTTTTGAGTTGTGGGTAAACTCTTAAACATTATTTCTTGAAGCATATTTTAGCTTGAATTATGAGTTTTTTTATTCTAATTTATAAAATATGAGTGATACAATAAATTATGAGGATTATAATTTAATTGTGTTGTAATAAGTTGAACAATCTATTCTTATGGTTTGTTTAATATAATCATTTTTCTTCTTTCATTTTTATTTTTAATTATTTAACATTTTCTTCATTGTAAAATAGAAAAGATATGCAGTTGTCACTTAATTATCATATATTTTCAACTTATTTTGATTATACTTTATTTTATACGTTTTGTTTTCCGGTTTTTTTATCTAAAGATGTTTTTATTTAGAGAATATTTCTAGATCAATGAGTTCAAGGCAGTTGAAAATAAATTAGATTATTTGATGAACAATATTTATTATGATTTTCTATGGATATTTTGGTTATCATGGTGTGTACAACTCGAGCATGTGTATGGAATTTTTGAAGAAATATAATACTAATGAATAAATTAGTTTTGTTAATATTATTATAATTTCTTATTTTATAAAGTATTACAATTAATTATCATTATTGTTGCATTAAGTGGTTAAAAAAATGTTGTAATAGATGGAAAAAGTGTTAGCATTTTAACTGTTGCCTTGCTTTTTTTTTTTTTGGCAATTAATGATGCATCAGATATTGCAATGTTTTTTTGGCATTGCATTTAAGTGTAGAAAGTGTTGCCATGGACCCCTAAGGAAATAACAAAAAACCTAACAGTTTTAAAAAGGTGAATATGTTGTCTTAGATACCTATTACAACACAAAACGAGTGAAATACAACATTTTCTCCTCGGTTCAATAGGCTATTTATAGTGTAGTGAAACCTCCTCACAAGAGTGAAGAGGTTGGGCCTAGTAAAATCAATAATCCTATCGGCTCTAGTAGCCATAATATTAATATTATTAATAATAATAGGCATAACCAATAAGTTTTTTATAGACCTAATCCTATTTTGTAGCCTGAAGTATATGAATATGAGAATAGGGGCTTGAGGGGTAACCTTCCTTAAGGGTATATGCTGGTTCCTCAGACATGTGTGCCACTTCCTCAGGCTCCAAGGATGGGATGAGTTGATTTAGATGTTGTACGTAATGTGGTATAAGAGTCCAATGATCCCAGTCTTCGTCAAGTAGGCCGACCTAAATTTCATAAGCCATATCCGGACATGATTGACAGAGATAATCCTTACCCAAGGGGTTATTATGTTCATGAGTTTTCCTTATTCTTTGGGGAGGAAAGACAATCTACACTTGATCATATTGCCTGTTTTACCATTCATGTGGTGAATTGGCAAATTATGAAAAATTTTCCAATTTAAAGTTGCGATTGTTTCCTAATAGTTTAACCAGTACTGCTTTTACTTGGTATGCTACACTTCCCATGAATTCTATTTTCACATGGTAGGAGATGGGGTGTCAATTCCATACCCAGTTCTTCAGGACTGAACCAAAGGTTTGCATAGCTGAACTATCTAGAGTGACTCAAAGAGTTAGGGAAACAATTGATATCTTCATTGAATGATTCTAAAGGATGAGGAATATGTGTAAAATCCTTACATCAAAATACGAATGTGTCAAAATGGCTTAAAAAGGTCTCAATATTGAGTTGAGGAAGAAGTTTCTAAGTATGGAATTTTGAGACTTTTATGAGCTTGTTGCCAAATTAGTGAATATGAAGAATTGTTTCAGGAAAAGAATCAAAGAAGAAAAGCCTCAATAGGAACTTATTTCTAAGAGGTTTCCAATGCTAAAGGTTCTATTGATGATCTTGCTAATACTGGGTTTTGTGTTTGTCCATTGCTGGAGAAGAAATCCCCAGAAGCTTAGAAGAAATTCCAAGGCTCAAAGCCTCATTGACAATACACTTTTGAGATCTCCAAAACTGATCAAATCTTTGATTTTCTCCTCAAGGGAAAATTCATCAAGCTTTCACCTGACCACAAACTTCTAACAAAGGAGGATTTAAAGGGAAAAGAATATTGTAAGTATCATAATTCTTACAACCATTCTACTAATGCTTGTTAAGTGTTTAAATATGTGGTACATGATCGGATAAATAAGAGAGTGTTGAAATTCCCATAAAAGAAAGATGCCATGTTGATTGAGGAAGACCCATTCCCATCGATAGCTTCCATCAACATAATTGACACTGATCTTAGAGTGTTTTTGGATGTAAAAAAGAAGCTAAAGGAGAAATAGGAGAATTAGGACACCCTTAGCCAACCCTCTAGAAAATTTGATTTTCAAGTGAAGTACAACAAACCATAGTCAATAGACGTCCCCATGGAATCAATAAAACCTACTGGCTGGGGAGACAACTATGAGGAAGGTGGTTAGATAATAAGGAAAAGGCCATTTTATCACAAAAAATCTTTTAGCAACCGGTGCTAAGGCAATCAACATGGTGGTAGCTGGAGGTCAGCCTCAAGGTTGAATTCCTCAATTGCACATGGAAATTTCTCACCAAAAAAATAAAAATATATTTATAAATCTAATCCTTATTGGAGTGTCTCAAATAATTACAGGAGGATTGATGAGGTTACCGCCCTAAGGTTTAATAGAAAACAATCAAAATTTATGCTACCAAAGCTTGTATAACCTAGAACATAGTGGCGCCTAGTGCAGCACAAAAAAAAATTCCTCAACTTGACTCATACTCAAAGAAGGAGACTTTAAAGGTGAAAGGTGTGAACCCTAAATTTTGCACCTCCAGAATTGACGCTTGCTTCAACCAGATTTAAAGATTTGGAACATAACGGAGTCAAGGGACAATGCCCCTTTTGTATTTGGGGCAACCTTCGAGATGAAAATTTTAAATTACAAATATTAGATGGAAAATTTTGCATATTTTCAAGAAAATATTCATATTTTCACACCATTAAATTCGGCTCGTCGATACAAGTCTAACATATTTGACCGCCCTCAATTCGGACTTCAAAGGGATCTAGAAAACTCAAAAAACTAAATCGGACTGGATTGAAACAGACTCAGGAAAAATTAGGCCTAGAAAACCAAGCCTAAATGGTGTCGCACATGACCTAAACGACAGCACGCACACCTAAACGACTCCACGCATACGCGTGTCATTTAATGCACGTATTGTCATTTAGATGCATACGTGAGGCCAGTAACGCATGAGTTGGACCCCTTAGGCATACGACATCGTTTTGACAAGTGTGTGACACTGTTCACGCACGGCTCTGATACTATTCGTTATAAATACGTCATTTTGGCAGAACAAAAAATAATTCAGAAAATTTCTACAGAATCCAAAATCCGCTATGATATTCATTTTTGACCTCCCTAAACACCAAAAATACTGAAAATAATTTCTAAACACTGTCATTTTTTCCGAGTCAGTCCCATTTTGCAGATTTGTTATGATTCATCATTTCAGTCATTTTCAACTGGGTTTCAGACAGTTATTCCCTAGTGCTCTCTGAACACAACGGAGACCCATTCTAGTTTGATCAAGCCTTCAGACCCGCCAATTTCGAAATCCTGAAAAAAGGTAAAATCAGTATAGTATCTTCTGACTCATTTTTAATTCGTTTTAAGCCCTTTTAATCTGAATTAAGGTATGATCATTTCAATTAATTATTTTTTTGAAATAATTCATTTTAAGCCATTTTAATTTGAATTAAGACATGCTCATTTCAATTAATTATTTTTTCGAAATAATTCATTTTAAGCCCTTTGAAATTGAACTGAGGAATATTAATCAATTGATTATTTTTATGACATAATTTCATCTGAAGCCCTTTAAGTTTGATTTAAGGTAGTTTTATGGAAAATCATTTTTCATAAATTAAAATTAATCAAACCATGAAATGAACTTAGGTGACTCTCTCAAATCATTTTTCATTAATCAAAGATCAGAATTGATTAATAGTCTAACGGTTAATTATTTTTATTAATCTAAAATCAATTAGTTACTGAACATCCAAACCACCCACTGTTATCAGAACAACCCTAACCCTTCTAGAGAAGGGAGAATAACGTGAGGTTTGATTCCCATTCAAAGGGATATGCCGGCAACCCATATCACTGCTTCAACTCCAAACACTTATTTATATTTCCTGTATTATTTTTATTGTTTTGTTGCATTTTATTATATTTTTATTATTGTTATTAAATTGCTTTTGGAGAATATGTGCTCCTCCCAGATCATAAGACTGGAGGGGAGATCTCCTGATTTTTATTAGTTTTGAACTGTAATTTACTACTTTATTTTGGGGTGTTGTGCCTTCCCTAGAACTTAAAAGTGAGCTAGAGGAAAAACCCCTAGCAAATATTATTTTATTGTTTTGTAAGATTGCCATTTGCATTATTACTCTGTTCATGCATCATTTTGGCATGCTATCCTATTCATGCACCATAAATAACAGTTCATGCACACACGAAACCAATTTTTAACCGAAGTCACACATTTTTAAGCCAAAAGTTATTATGTAAAAATGGTAAAAAACTATTTTTCATAAAATTTTTTTTACTGATCATGAATCCCCGAATCTCCTCTGGTTCAAACAAGAACAACCTTTTTCAATTGGATTAAAACATTTTTTCTGAAATGGAGTTTAATTCAAATGGTTTCTTAATTACTATGGAAAAATCAATTTTCTTAAAGATTAGATGGTGACTCTAAACACTTACACACCACGTGTATGCCAACGAACACAAGTGAAGGCACAAATATGGGACCCAACCACAATCCACGACACCATGTGCAATTCAGCTCTCAGTAGTCGGTTTCCTTTGAGAAGCGAGCTCGGAGGCTTGCTGAAAGATCCCGCAGGTCACTCAGACGAGGCCTCACGGCTAAAGACTCCACTGAGGATGTTTGGAAAACTGAATCAAACTAAGTGGATTATTTTTAAAAAAATAATCTTTTGGCTTAAACTGTGTGAAAGTAGGTTTCATGCATCATTGAATATGCCCCCTTGTCTTAGGAAAACTGGGATAGAGAGTAGCATCTAATGAGCTTCCTTCTTTGGGAATGCTTTGCCTATAGCGAAATCATCCAACTCCAAGGCGTACCCTTCAATCCTTTCAGTTGAGATAACAAGGTTACACGTAGCCTCTTGATCCACATGAATCTCTTTAATGCATATGTGGTTATGTATATCGCACCTCTAGTCACTGGGAAACCTTAAAACCACTAAGCTATCATGCAATGATTAAAGTTGATCATTGGTTCCATGTACCCAAAAGACTCTAAATATTACGGTCATCATGAAACCTTGTACATTCATACATACATGCATGCATCACAACATCCAAATCAGTGAAGTTGGACAAAGTGAAATTGTTCCAGACAATCCCTTAAGTCAAACACTTACCATGTTCATAAAAACACTTGCTTGCTAATGGTTCAAAACTTCTTTCAAAAGTTGATACCCCATTTTTTCTTCTATCTTAAAAGGTCAACATGTTAATCAGAGATAACACTACCCTCAACACTCCTACTGATGTCTCTACTACTGGTACTCCGCTTGCTCCTCTTTCTCCACTTGCCCCTATTGCTCCACCAACACCTCCCACTGACATTACTGGAATGTTTACTGAGACCATGAGAAGAGAGGATGAATCCGTGCAAACTCATCAAGAAACTCTTTTAACTATGATGCAAGCCCAAGAACAAATAATCTTGGGTAAAGTGCAAGACATGCTGAGTCAAGTTGGGATCCAACCCACCAATCTTGCCTCCACCTCTTCCATTGCTGGTAAGGAAGTCGTGGCTAATGAAGTCATTATCCTGAATCTACCAACTGACCATAGAAATAGTACCCTGGCTACCTTTACTATAGATCCTTTCCCAAAAGGGCTTAAAGACCATCCAATACTTAAGACTATGGCTAAGAAGTATGAAGAGATGGACAAGACCTTGAATGCCTTGAAGAAGAAAGAAAACATCTTGGATGTGAAAACCCTAAGTCCTTTCCCCAATGCAAGGTTTCCACCCAAATTTTAAATGCTAATATTTAAGAAGTTTGATGGCACTACCTGCCCCAATACCCATTTGAGAATTTATGACGGGACACTCCACCCCCTAGGAATGGAAGGTGAGCTCTTTACTCATCTCTTCCAGCAATCACTCAATGGCGTGTCTTTAAGTTGGTTCATCCAATTAGACGACTCCAAGAAACTTACATGGTAGTCAATATGTAATGAATTTATAAAACAATATTCTTACAATCAAGAGATTGATGTTATGACATGGGATCTTAAAATGACCAAGCAACTACTGAAAGAAACTTTCTCTACTTTTATCACTTGATGGAGGAAGAAAGCCTCCCAGATGGTAAATAGGCCATCATAATATGAGCAAATAGACATTATTGTCAAGAATATGGTGCCTATGTATCAGAACAAAATGATCACACAATATCAGCCAGACTTTAAAGCCTTTGTAAATGTTGGCACCCAGCTAGAAGATGTAGTTGCATCAGGCCTTATCAAGGATGAAACTCAGACCTCAACCTCTCGATTTAAGAAAACCAATAACATTTAGAAAGAAGGTGGAGTTAATGTTATCTCATCCCATAAGCCTTTCAAGATATAAAGAAGAGAATTAAGTAATCTAAGGGGATTAACACTGAGCTATCTCTTGAAGCAATGCCTTGAGAAGGGTGCATTTCAACCACTAGAGCCTAGCCCATTCCAAACCCACTTCCAAAGAACTTTAACATGAACGAGAGATGTGATTACTATTAAGGCCCAGGCCATAAGACTAACGACTGTAAGGCCCTTCATCATAAAATTCAAGATCTCATCGATGTCGAAGACCTTTTGCTACCTACAGTAAATGTTGGCACAAACCCCCTCCCTTAGCACAATGTGAATACAATTCTAAACAAATTTAAGGAAGGGGATTCAACATGCCTCATCATTGATGCAATGCTACTAAGAAATTATCACTACACTGGAGATGACCAATCTTTCTTAAAGAGTTTAGTCTCCCCAAATTGCTCACCCCCAATTGGTTAAGACTCCTTAGCAAAGTCAGCCCGCAATGATTATTGTTGTGTTATCATCGACCTAAAACATTTGGGAGATGAAATTGATGCCATTACTAGAAGTGGCAGAAGAACTCAAGCACCCACTGCCTCTACACCTGCAAATCAGTCTGTGCCTCAGAATAAAAGGACCCTTAAACCTAAAGAGGATCCCATACTCAAGTAACTTAAGAAGACTTAGGCCAACATCTCCATATGGAATTTACTGGTATCTTCTTATCCTCATTAGCAAGCTCTTTGCAAGGCACTGAGCTAGTGTTAGACATCACTTGATATTACCCTCAAAACTCTAGTCACATCAATCATTAGCTCTACAAAGGGTACATCCATCTCCTTTTCTAACAATGAGATCCTGCCAGAGGGCCACACAAGGATGCCCTATACATCACCATGATTACTAGAGAAAATATGGTTC
>CAOJBK014747080.1:0-10435 GCA_948294925.1 Codiaeum variegatum
AAAATGGTAAAGGCTATGAAATTTAAATAGATTTTGTGAATGTGAACCGAGTCTGTGAACTTGCAAAATTCATCTAAGGGGTGATTCCTATAGGATAAAAGGAATTTCAAATGAGAGATTGGAGTACGTGGAAATGTGGCAATTGTGTATGCGAACCAAGTCTATGAACTTGTAAATCCACCTAAGGAGTGATTCCCATGGGATAAAAGGAATTTCAAGTGAAAGATTGGCATATACGGAGACATCATAATGTTCAAAGCATAGCTTATAGTAAAAACATTTTTCTATAGGGAAAAGAATTTACCATCAGGTAACCTACTTTCCAAAGTTATGCTTAGATCCATTACAATTTTATTAGCAATTATAGTGCACTATGATTATGAGATTTGGCATGAGATGTCAATATTGCTTTTCTTGATGGAAACATTAAGATAGCATTTTCATGGAACCATCTAAAGGTTCATAACCTAAAGAACATTCCAAAGTGTGCAAGATTAAAAGATCCATTCATGGTTTTAAGCAAACTTCAAGGAACTATATTCATTATTTTTTATTAGGCAATCAAATAGTTTGATTTCATCAGGAAAATAGATGAATCTAAAGGTACAAGAAGGTTAGTAGGAGTTCACTATACTATGTAACAATGATAGTGGTAGCTTACTTCACCATGCAATATTGTTAATGGTAGCTCACTTCACTAAACAATAGTGTTAGTGATAGCTCACTTTACTGTGTAACAATGTTAGTGGAAGCTCACTTCACTATGCAACAGGATTAGTGGGAACTCACTTTACTTATACTTAATGTGGATGACATTTATTAATGGATACAATATTGACATGCTCATTAAATGTGAAAATTATTTATCCCAAATTTTCTCCACAAAACTTTGGGAATCACCTATATTCTTGGAATTCAAATCCATGTGATAGATTGAAAATATTGATAGGTTTCTCCAAAAGTTAGCACTTGGAAGGATGTTGAAGTGTTCAACATGTTGATTTCTAATATGGGATACTTGTACTGTTAGTGTGACTAACATACATATATCTAATCCAGAATGAGATCACTGGATTATGGTCAAAGGTATCCTTTAGTACTTGAGAAGAACTAAAGATTCAGTTTTGACTAAATGGAGAAAATAATTTGAGGATTGATAGATTCACAGAAGTGGATAATAAATAGTTTATATTTGGATTTGTTTTAACCAGTAATATAGGAGCAGTTTGTTGGAAGAGTTCAAAGCAATGTATTACTGCAAACTCTATTATAGATGCTTAGTATTTTGCTGCATTAGATGCTACAAAAGAAAGGTATTTGGATTTGAAGTTCATAATAGAATTAAGTGTGGCTCCTTCCATTCAATCACCGATTTCTCTTTACTGAAGAAGGCATGGAGCCATTGCTCAAGCAAAGGAACCTAGGTCTCACTGAGAATCCAAACACAAAGAAAGGTAAAACCATGTATTCAGACAATGTCATTAGGATATGCAAGGTAGAAAATAATGTCAACGGGCAACACAACTTATCCATTGACTAAAGTTATGAGTCAACCAATAGTTGACTTTCATCTTCAAAAGACGAGTCTTAAACACTGATATGTTTGGATCTAAATTAGCTCTAGTGCAAGTGGGAGATTATTAGCATTGTATACCCTAGAGCTTATACAATTTATATGAATGTAAATGAAAAACCTGACTGGATTTAATATATATGTTCTTTAAATGAAATATTCTTTGTATCAAATGTATATATGTCTCTTAAGTATTTTATGAGAGAATCTATTCTCAAAGAGTTTGAGAATATGAGTGACAGAATTCCCTTTGTCAGATACTTTAAAGGTTGTTCATGGTCAGAGGATTATTGATAGGGACATCATTAATCCAGAAAATCATCATCTTTGTTGTCATCCATGGTAAGTATGAGATACTTATCGACATGGAGGTAGTGAGTCCCATGCTACAGACATGTGATGTCATGACAACATGTAAGCATACTCATAGGATGAGTAAGTTGAATAGTGACATTAGATAATGGATAAGTGGGTCATTACCAACTAGTCAATATCACATTTCTAGATCATGATTGTGCATCTAATCGTTAAACTTGAGGTGATATGTTATCAGGTATATTGGTGGTTGTAGTTTGTTACTACTTACATACCAATACTAGTTATGTATTGGTATATGGCATGTGGTGGCCATAATCAGTGACACGTTACAATAAGTGATCTCCAAGAAAGGATTCATTAACTTGGGTAACCAAGGAAGGAATCCTATGAATTTTGGTTGTTCTTGATATGCAAACCTCTAGCTAGAGTGGATAAGGTTCACTAGAAAGAGTTTCTAGTAGGAACTAACACTAGATAGAAGTCATATGATTTGGCATATAAGGTTTGACTATTCCATGACCCTAGCTAAGGTCAAAAATTCACAATGAAGAGATTCAAGTGCATGGTAGTTATTATTAAGAGATCCATGCAATGTCAAGGATATGATCACCAACATTTATTTCTAATAAAGCAGTCATGATATGTTATGCTAGGCGTCATTCATGACTTATGGGACTAAGAGTGTAATGAGGATTACACACTTAGTGGGAAGAAAAGAGTTTTTTTTAATCTCATTGATAATTAAAACATGAATCAGTAAGTCACACAACATACAACAATTCCCATAGCTTGAATCATATTAATGATTAATTAAAGAGTTTAATTAAATTGTTAATGATGATTGAATTAAACTTATAACTAAATTTACAAAGATCGTAGCATGCCTTGAAGTTTAATTCACAAATGGATAATTTCCATTAAGTCATAGTTTGTATGAGATTCAAATGGGCATGACTAGTTGAAATGGTTTTGGATAAACAAATATAATAATTAAGATTTACATGAGATGTTAGCTTAATCCATATTAGATGTGGATAATTAAGGTTTAAAGGTGATTCCAACTAATTATATGCTTAATCTAGTTGACTAATTGACTAGTCAAATAGTCAATTATCAACTAGAACAAGCAACCTATCTTCCACTTCTCTTTTCCTTAATTTAAGGAAAAAGAAAAGAAAAAGTATGGGTATAAAAGAAAGTTGGAGTCATATTTTTTCCTAAGACACTCAACATAAGTTTGAAGAAGAACTATTCATCTTCTTTTTCCTTAGGTTAGAGAGATAAAGCCTAAAATTCACACTAAATAGAGAGAGAGAGAGAGAGAGAGAGAGAGAGAGAGAGAGAGAGAGAGAGAGAGAGAGAGAGAGAGTTTATTTTGAAGAAGAGTTCTTCAAGCATAAACTCTTCTTCTATTACCTTTTGAGAAAGGAGTGTAAGGAGCTTCAAAATCCAAAATCAATCTATAAGTCTCAAGTTCTCAATTAAAGGAGCAAGAATCAAAAGTTTAGGTAACCAAAGAAAGATGATTCAAGCTTCTTAAAGAAAATTGGAGAACAAAGCTAGCTGTGTCTCAAGCTAGAGGCTTCACATTTGGGGAGCTTAATGAAGGAGGGCTAGAGGTATTTGATGTTTCTAACCTTTCTTTGTTCTAATTTGTGTTTTGCACATAAATTGGTAATTATATCCTTGGTTGAAGTTATAGATTCAAACCTAGGTTTAAACATTTATCAAAGAGTTTGATAAATGACTAAACCCTTTATGTTAAAAGAGTTTTAACATAGAACTAATTTTCAAAGAGTTTGGAAATTTCTAAATCTTTTGTTAAAAGAGTTTAAACAAAATGTTTAAGTACTCAAATCCTAGGTTAGGTCAATATTTCAAAGAGTTTGAAAATTTGCCTAAGCTATTTTTGTTAAAAGAGTTTTAACAAACTAAAATGCCGAAGCCTTTTCCGATTTGGTGTAATTTCTTCTTTGCTTCCGCAGTGCGACTCCATAACCTTCCTTCAGTATAAAATCCTAAAAAAAATCCTTCTTTTATACTGATTCAGAATGTCGGCATGACCTCTAACTAGTCGCGCACGACCCCGTGTGTCAGCAGGTCCGCCCCGTGTAGATTTCTGTGACTCGAGCAGAAAATATCAACTTTGCTCAGTAAGGCGCACGACCTAATTTTTCTCTAACATGGGCCATAATGAATTATGTATATGCCCGTGCCAAATATAAAAGATGTGTTTTCTCCATACAGCAACTTACACGGCTTAGAAATCATTTGGCACGGCCTAAGCATGTCTGGGCACAGCCCATGCTAAAGAAAGATGCTTCAAAACTCTCAAAAAATTACTCCTTTCGAATCCACTAGCTTAGAAATTCCATCTTTTGATCCATTTACATCATTTATGCTCAAATTCCTGACTTTCTCTAAAATACACTCAACAAACACATTAAACGCAATTTTTGGGTAACAATAAACTAAAATGTTAAAGGAAAATATGAAAAATATGCACAAAAAATAGGTAGTGTGATCAGTCTGTCTCAATACATAGGGAGCAAAACTTTCACAACCAATTCAATTTGTTCACATTTTGTCGGTATGTTTGCCATTTGTGAAGCTTTCCTCCCCCAACTCATAATGAATGAGGAAATGGTTTCTTTAGGATTCTGTTTGGTAGTCTCTAGATCTCTTCTTGTAACATCAATTTCAATATTGTAATGATATTGTTTTATTAAGATATTACAAATGGATTCTCATCTCTAGTTTTAAGAATCGTGTAATTCTATAAAATATTTGAGAGTCATACCAGTAAGCGACTGTTGGAACAGTTGAGCAATGAGCTCGCCCTCCATGCCCCAAAGGCGAAGTGCACCATCATAGATCATCAGATGAGTTGAAGGGTAGGTGGTGCCATCAAACTTCTCAAAGACTAGCATCTAAAACTGGGGAGGCAACCTTGCATTTGGAAAGAGGCTAAGGGATTTGACATCCACCATGTCATTTCTTTACTTGATTGTATTTAGAGTCTTCTATATCTCTTCATACGTTTCAACCATGACCTTGAGGGGATGATGATTTTGAGCTCCCTTTTGGAAAGGATCCATAAGAGATACTAATCCGACTTTATTATGATGAGTTAAAATAGTTTAATAGGACGATTGGGGTCCTACTTAACATAACTTTCATAGGTCTTTTCAACTTCTCCCAACTTTTAATCATGCCCAGTAATTATTTGTAAAATTATTCTCAGTTAAATCAATTAATTTCATATCTATAAGATCAAAAAGTGAATTTTATATTAAAACCACAAATTTTACAGTGTTTAATTAAGGACTTTAAAAGATGAAACTATTTGAGAATTTATTATAAACTTTTTTTTTAAAAAAAAATATAATTCATAAGATATGCCACTTCCTTTGTGAGTGTAACTTGATACCACATCATATATGCTAGTTGTTAACATGATTTTCATTGATAATGTATAACACTTTTACAAGTTTAGAAAGCAAATGATACTTTTAAAAATTGAGAGGAAGTATCAAAATGTAAAAAGTTCAAGGGTAATATGTTACAATTTTACAAATTTAGAGGGTGATAGGGGTTCAGAAGTATGGGCCCCAAGCCCAAGCCCACAACGACCCTTATAGGAAGAGCAGACCCAAGCCCAATAAGGAATTTGGACTCAGATAGGGTCCGCGAAAGTGGACCAAAAGTTCAGATAGCGAATGACATGAGAGGAGATTACCCTCTAGATGGATCATACCACATCGTCCAAGCAGATTCCTCTTGGGAATCCTAGACTAAGAGGTGTTCGATAAAGAACATGACAAATTAGCCCAACTAGCTAGTTACAGAAATATGACCCATTGTCTTACCACAACATGCCCATGACAAAAGCGTACCACACCAGCACATCAAATCAGAAAAAGGTCACCTTTTAGCACCAATAGTAATGTATATTCTACCTTTATAGTAAACTACCAAGTACTACGTTCTCATCTAATACAGTTCATCATCTAACAGTTGCCTTCCTCATCAAGAAAATCTCAGGACCGTTTGATTAACATCTTCTCCGTACATTAAGACCTATAAAAGGCCTCTCATGCCAAATGATAAGTGATAATTTTTTTCTCTCTCTTATCCTCATCTTCTACCTTATTATTCTTATTTTTCCGGTACTATTTTTTTATTATACAATTGATTTCATGGCTATGTTGGTTCTGTCCATTCGTTTTTTTTTTTTTAAATTTTATTGAGATTGATTAATGGACTTAATGTATGGAATCGAATATGAATTGCAAAATTATTGTTTGATGTTTGTGTGATATATTGGTCATCAAATATGCTTTATTTGTTTTGATCCGTTGGCCGAGAATAGTATTATTGGTTTTTTATTTTATTGGACAATGGAAGAGCTTAATATTGTTTTCTTTGATTTTGGTGTCCATGAATAATCATTGTTGATTCGTTTCTAAGTACGGATACAGTACAATTTTTTTTATATTATTTTTTTATGGATAAAGTGATTTGGATATGTATGTATGTTGTGTATTGTTGGTGCCATCAATTTGTGATTGCAGGGGATTTGATGTGTTATTTTGTTTTAAACTAACTAATTTTATTTTGTTTTAATGAGCAATAAGAAAATAATATATAATTAAATATTTTTAAAAATAAATTATATTAATTTGTAATAGCAGGTTATTCAATAAAAAAATATTAATATAATATAAAATAGAATTATAAATAAATACATAAAAAAGATTTACGAAAAAATAGTTTGATTTATGAAAATATACAAAAACATTAGATTTTTTTTCACAAAAATTTGATTTTTTTCATAATTGCAAATCTTTTTGTATTTTTTTTGTTAATATATGAACTTTTTCGTAAATACTTGTTTTACATAAAAAAAAATTGATATTTTTACAAAATTAAAATATTTTTTACAAGAAAGATTAATTGCGAAAAAAAGTTTAATTTACAAAAAAAATATTAAGTACATTGTAATTGTTCGCAAAAAATAAATAATTTTTTCATAATTACAAAAAATTTTAATTTTTTTTGTCAATATGTGAACTTTTTCGTAAATATGTATTTGCACAAAAAAATCATATTTTCATAAAATTTAAAATTTTTTTACAATAAAAATAAATTGTAAAAAAATGTTTTAATTTACAAAAAAAAATGGATTGTAATTTTTCGCAATTGTTATATTTTTAAAATTTTTTTGTTAATTCATGATTTTTTTTTGTAAATACAAGTTTTGTACACGTAGACTTGTAAGTGGAAAAATATTAAAATCAACTTCTATAAAAATAATTTGATTGTTTTAAATCAAATACTTACTTTCTTATAGGCACTTTACAACTAGACTTATCTTGTGGCTTTAGCATCAGTTGTCTTATTGATGTTTATTTTTAAATGGATTGCTTAGCATTTTTTCATCATTTTTAATATAGACTAATATCATCATCATTATAATAAATGAGGCTTACACATTGATCCCGCTATCTAGAAATAAGCAAAACTGAACCGAACTGAAATTATCAATTCGGTTCAATTTGTTCGGTTATACAATTTGTTTAAATTTTTTGAAACTAAAATTATTTCAGTCCGATTGTGTTTGGAAGGAAAAAACTTTGGTTCAAACTAAACCTAACCGAATAAGTACTATTATATAATAAAACTAATATTATATATAATTTTTAAAAATTATTTGGATAAGTTACTAATATTTATATTATATTTATATTTAATAACTTAAAAATTCTATAAATAATAATTTTTAGGCATAATTTGTATAATATTTATTAAGGTATTATATAATGATATAAAAATAGTATAAAAAAATATTTTGGTTCGATGCATGTTATAATTTATTTTCGGTTCTCTTTGTTAAAATATTGGGATATCCAAACCATTTGGATTCGTAAATCCTAAATACTAAACACTATTTTTTATCATTAATTTCTCTTGATATGTTCGTAAAAATCCATATAATTCTAATTAAAGTCAATAGGTTCGTACTTAGATAGACTTGTAAGTGGGCAAGTGTTAGAATCCGCTTGCATAAAAACAACTGATTGTGATAATCCAACACTTGTTGTTTTATAAGCACTTTGTAAATCTTATTTATTTTTCTAATGTGAGATTTATTTTCTAGTATATCCATTCGAGTTTAGCCAGATCTGGCATGTGGCTTAACAACAGTAGTTTGGTTGATGTTTGTTTTCGAATGGACTACCCAACATTTATTTTCTTCACCTTAATCTACATCATTATCATCATTAATCCAATAAAGGGACCTAAATATGGATTCTAATGTCCAAATCATTTTTATTTCTAAACCCTAGACCTTAAACACTAAAATCTTAAACCCTAACTAAATAGGTGAAAGTGGGCTATGGGTGCTTCCCAATGATGAGAGCCATTAAAGATGGTAGCTAGGAAGGGGAAGGGTCCAGATTTTTTGTTACAGCAGATGCATAGGTGTTGGAGACATGGGTGGACTGAAAGGAATTACACGAGATAGACAGCAGCTTGAGATTAGGACTGAAGTTATTGTCGATTGAGAATTATTTTTGGGGGTCAAAGTTAGTGGCAAGGAAAAAAGAGAAGTGGTCAAAAGGGCTTCGACAATTTTGATTGTGATGGGGATATTCTCATTTTACAAGTGTATAATATCATCTATGGAATTTTTAAGGCAAGTGGAAAATAAGAACCGAGCATATAATAAATTAGATTTCTCAATTGTTTATGAAATCTCCCCAATTAGATGAAATGGACATAAATAATTCCTCATCCCATGTTTGAATAGGAAGAAAATATCAATTAAGTTAGACTAATCTCTCATAAACTAATTCCAATTGATTGTGTTGAACACATCATATACCCAATCTAAGATGTTTGAGGAGAATACTTTTAAGTCATTAGTTGAATCAAACCTAAGGAGAACACTAACACCACCCAAATAAGAAGCTTTGCATTCTGTAAATCTTTTGGTGAGTATAGAGTTTTCTAGCCTAAGAATAAACTTGGTATTTAACTGAGTTCCAATCATATAGTTTTTCAGCCACAACCTGCTTTCTTCTTTTGTGTGGAATGAAATTACTATTGAAGGAGGGGGAATGTAAGTTTTGGTGTTGTGAGGATTGGAGGGAGTTAAGCTATGTTTTCTATAGTCAGCAAGCTTTATCAACATCTTCGTTCTTTTATACACGTTTCTATTTATACCATCACCTGCATTCTTTGCTTCTAAATCCATACCTGTACTATGATTGACTTCTGAGTTTTCTAGGGATAAAAACATCAACTACTTTTCCATATTGGAGAACAATGGTTTCAGTTCTATAGCAGCGATGTTCAGTAATGGATATATACTAAGATTAGCTTTTTCCTTCATCATAGACCTGAGTAGTTGCCACTTCGATGTGCGTTTTGGTTGGTTGAGGGTTGAAGAGGGTGGCCTTGCTTATTTTCTCTCCATACTCTCATCTTTTTTTTAAGACAGATTACTAAAAGAGACACTACTTTCAACATCAATTTACACATCTTACTAAAAACTCATTTTTTGCTGATATTGTATCTTCTTCATAAATTTATGTTTTATGGAAAAAAATCATATTAAGGTCTAGGTTCGAGTCACTTAAATATCTTGATATTCTTGTAATATCTTTCTCAATATTAGGGTCTACATTATCCTAAAATAATTCAATATCACCATCTTTATTTTTATATTAATGTAAATAAATTTTATGGATGGATCCATATATTTTTTATTAAAGTTTATAAGCTCATACTAAGGTAGACTTATAAGTAAATAAGTGCTACTTGCTTAAAAATAATTGGATTGTAGTAAGTCCAACACCCACTTTCTTATAAGCGTTTTATAAATCTTTTCATTTTCAATGTGAGATTTATTTCCTAACACACCAACTCAAGTGCAATATAATATGGTCTCTAGCTTAACATCTATTATTCAGTTGATATTTTTTTTAAATGGATTTCCTAGCATTTTTTTCTTCAATTTTACATATTGTCATCATCATCAATCCAATAAAGGAGCTTAAACATAGATCTCAATATCTAGACTGCTTAGATTTCTAAATTCTAAAACATTAAACCTTAAATACTAAAATCCTAAATTCTAAACATTCAATGTGAGCATTAAATACAAATCTAACATTGAAAATTTTGCATTTTTTATTGATAAAGATCAAGTAAACTTTATAATCAAAGTTCAAGTTTGAAAGATGAAAGTACAATTATTTAGAACCAGAGAGAGTAATATAATGTTTTAATAAAAATGTAACTAAGATTTTAAATTATGGGACAAATTATTTTTTTAGCTAAATCATCAGTAACAATTTTTTATATTTGATACCTTTTAAAGTCATCCTAAAAAAATAATTGCTACTACATTTTTCTTCATTTATATATTCATAAGAAATAATTTAATAAAATTATTTTCAAATGGGAATCTTCTATATATATATATATATATATATATGTAATTTTTTTACTTACACAAATTGAGAAAATTTAACA
>CAOJBK014748069.1:0-13077 GCA_948294925.1 Codiaeum variegatum
GGTGTGAGTTGAACTAGAGGCTTCGCACTTGAGGAGCTAAACAAAGGAGGGAGTTGAGGTATTTCATACATTCTAACCCTTCTCCGTTTTAATTGTGTTTTGCACAATAATTGGATAGATCTTTGTTGATGAATATGGGTCTTTTTTGGTTTAATTATTTGTTAAAGAGTTTAATGAATATCTAAACCAAACATGTCAAAAGTGTTTTGGCATGGAAAATGTTTAAAAAAAATGATATGTTACTGTTCACACAGATTGCTATCCAAAACTGGACAACAATTCTGTCTTCCACTGCGCGACGCCGTATTCGCCCTTCAACCCACGCTAGGGAAGATAGTCCCCCACCAACCAATATAAATCAAATAGCCAACACACATGTGAATACTCAAATACTAGCAACGGCCTGGACCAATCTAACTGCCTCTTTATAGACTCTTCAGAGTTTTATGGGGCAGCCTCAAATGCCAAGCTCTTCAATTCCATCCCCACAGCCTGTACAACCCCTCATAACACCAGACCTAGTGGCTACCTTACAAATTTTAGTCAGTAGTCTTGTCCCTCTACTTCTCCAGTTCTAAATAAATCTAGCACCAACCAATCAGCTCAAGGGGCTATCGATCCTCTCATGGTGAGAAGAAGACTAAACTTCAGCACCCCCACTAGTGTAGAACTAAGACGAGCACCCTCAACTAGACCTGTAAAAGCAAGAGTGGGGTCAGATTTGTGTTAGAGATGCCAGTCTTTTGCCATACCTGATGCAGCCTCCATGCTCAAATCCAGTAGCCTCTTGAATGAGTTAAAATAGCATACTCACTCAACTGGAATAGCCAGAATGGCCTCGGGATTAGTACATATCAAAAAAGAGAACTCCTCAAAGGTTGGACACATCTCGTCCATACCAGCCGGAAAACGTAACACATGATCAATGGGGTCCCAAAATTGCACACAGGCGTTCAAAAAATCCCAATCAATTTTTACACCCCTAAGAGTCGGTAAAGTAGACATACCGTATCTCCTGAGGTTGGTCCTCTGCACTTTGGTCAATTTCTGACACCATTCATGCATCACATGGCTAAAAAAGAGCTCAATGTTTGAGAAAAGGAAAAAGAATCTGACATTTTTTTCTAAAAATTATTTTCCCCTGTGATTTTCTGACTCCGATGTCACTTTCATACGAATATTTATAGTGCATGCAAATGAGGCAGAAAAACTGTGTTCGGAAGGCTAGGAACGCAAAAAGAGGAAAAATGCACGCATTAGAGCCAAAATGCATGCGTTTTGGCCTTCACGCATGCGTGAAGTCTCACATGTATGCGTCTACCACATGGTAGTCCATGATTCTAACCCCACACGCCACCCCTAGAAACGATCTCTTTTGATTTAATCCGATTCCATTTTTTGCCCGATTTTCAACATGAAACATTTTTCATTCTCAAAAATTAAAAAATCACAGAAATTGAATTGAATTCCAAAAGTTTTTCATAAAATTCAAAAGAATTAGTTCCAAAAATTGAAATGATAAACATAATTCATTTTTACAAATGCCCACGAACTGGGGCCCAAATACATCCAAAACAAACATCATGACATTTCATGCATAGACCACATCAGGGATCATCTTTGAACTCAATAGCTGCATCCTCCTCTGGCTCTGTCAGTGCTCCATGACACTTAACAAACCACTGCTCCCATTGGTTGTCCCTCAGGCTCTTTGCAGACACAATGGTGCTTAAGCTGAAAGCGCACCTTTGAAAGTTATCCACACTCTGGCCATAAATAAAGATAGGGACCTATAAATACAAACATAAATCATAATTTGTCTAAAGAAATAGGGCATATGTCAACTTGCAAATCAGAAGCATACCTTCATCGGGAGATGGTCGAATTTTACCCTTTGGATTCCTAGTAGATAGTTGTGGCTGAAATAGTGCACCTGAGTCAAACCCTTCGCATCAGTATAGGAAACACGATCAAAGATCTGTGGTATAGAGTGCCAAGAATGGCTGGAGCTGGCCGGCTTATAAGATGAAGAAGCTCTTAAGCCCGATGAACTGAAGCTTTGATGAGGTACTAACTGACTCATTATCCCAGCCCGAGGCCTCCGTTTAGTAATGGCACGACCTCCCTCTAGAGCAAACACATAGTTTGTATGGAATGGGGGAATCCCAACCATCAACCTACCTATCTGGAACTTGGGTATAAAGCATTAGTCATCTGAAAGTCCTCCCGAGCTCTCCCAACTCTTCAATAAGCCTGATAACTAGTATGTAGTTTCTCTCTCATCCTCAAGGGAGATTCAACTGGTACCACCCTATCACCGCCTGACTAGGCTATGACATGCTCTCCTAGAAAGAATTCCATCAGCACAGTCGATCCTAGCAAATCCGCCTCTGGGTGGCAGTGATACCAGAAGCACCTCGGCTCTCCTCCTCAATAGCAACTTTCTGAAAATGTTACCATACGACCTGAAATCATCAAAGCAAAAAATCAGAAATATGTTAGAAGCACAGGGCTAAGATACTTGATCTTACCTGAGTCATAGTCACTAAGATGCAGTGGTAGTCAAAAAATTAGAAAGCCTCCTACTCAAGGAGCTATGACTCTCTACTCCACATCCTCCTAAGTGGAAAAGGAAGTGAATCCCTTGGCACTACCTTAGGGGAAAACTCACTGAAATGGGAAAAATCCCACAACTATATAACAGACAGTTTAACACAGATCGACAAAATCAGAAACAAAGAATCATGAAGTGAAATACTGGCCTCACAAACAATGGCAGTTGAAGAAATGCCAATTATGGAAATCATGGCTAAATTGCCCATACCCCTGTATGTCGTTACCAGAGAAGCACCAACCCAGTCATACTCACCAAGGTCATCCAAGTCCATCAGTGAGGCCAGAGTCTTCATATCAACGTAGCTCGACTCATTGTACAGAAAAATGGTTGATAAAATAATCAGAAGGCAGAACAGTCCTTTGAATCTATCCCTGGCCACTAGTAGGCAATATCTCCCCTAACAAGCCTCCCAGCCCATGACATTGTCTAGCTCTAGCATCAAAGACCACAGTGCGGTGCCTGAACTGCATCCCAATTAGATAGGACCACTCAAAAGGGGTTATGTTCATCTCCTTATAGGAAAATGGAATGTGTTGGTGGTTGGCCCCCACCTCTCAGTAAGGGCAAAAATCAGAGACCTATCAGGACTACACCTTATGTCTAACTGCACCTGACCATTCAGGTTAGCATGAGAAACCCTCTGTGCCACCTCCGTGTGGCCATTCAAGAAATCAATTACCCTTTTCAGGTGAGACTAACTTCCCCCCTAGCTAAACTGGCCATCCTATAAGTACATATTCTATCCTTAGTACTTTTCAATTCAACTTATTTCTAACTCTATTTTGTTTTGTAAACATGAAATACGAGAGAAAATAGTGCATAAAAAATTATACAAAAAAATAAAAAAAGTGACAGGAAATACATACTATGGGGAAGCCGAGCCAAATAGCATGCGCCTAATGTTTCGCCAACAAATCTGAATTGATAAGCATAGGCAGCTGAACTCTATCCATCATCAAGTGATCAATGGGATCCTAGTCTGGTAAGGGTACCACTTTAGAATCAGACAATCCGACAGATGCTTGAGGTATATTGTCGAGCAACTCGTCCCCAGAAAACCATATTGTGGATTATTCACCAATTCGTTGAGTGATGAAGTGTCAAAAGATGGAATCGCCTTTCCTCCTAAAGATGCACTCAATAATCCCAACAAATCTTCCTCCTCGTCAATAATCGAAATCAGTAACATCCAAAAGTTTTTTCTCCAAGTCAGAAAGGAATAAGAGGAGATTTTTTTCAGAGAATTTGAAAGTTGTTACGATTGAAAATGAAAGTTAAAGCCCTACTTATGGGGAAATTCATAAACTCCAGCATTTATTGCGTTCACACTTAGTAGTCATGTCCTCACAAACATGAATGCTAAGGGGAGGCAGTTGTGAACCCTCATTTTAGAACCATTGCATCTAGCCCATTAATACAAGCCCAACAGATCTAACTGGGCTTAAATCAAACTTCAAATAGACCTAAAAAACCTAAAAAACTGAATTGGACTAAACCGAACTAGACCCATAAACAACAAAGTAAACGACTTCATGCATGCGTTAAGCCTTTAACGCATGCGTCAAGCCCTTCACGCATGCATGGAGCATGTGATGCAGATGCCAATCAATTTAGGATTTTTCTAATTTGTTTCTCTATAAATTCAACCCTTTGGAATAGACCTGGGTTCCAACCTTCTTATGCACTTTTTCAGTTTATAGAACATAACTACAAACACTAATTTTATGCTATTTCACTACACTCTGAGCCTCTAAAACACAGTTTTTAGACTACGGACACGACAGACATTTAGTTTTAGACATCACAGATGATCATTCTGATCTTTCAGTACTTAATCCAGTCTATCCTACATCAGTCCATACACTCAACCAGTCCTCTCTGAATGTAATAGAGACTCACTCCGACTTCATCAAACCATCAAACCCTCTAGTTCCGAAAACATGTAAAAAGGTAAATACGGTACAATATAGTTCTTACCTTTAATCAAATATCTATTTTAAGCCCTTTAATTCAGATCTAAGGCATGTTTTCAGAATAATTGTTAAGCCTTTTAATTCAGAATTAAGGCAATATTATAGAAATCATTTTCATAATTAAAATCAACTAAACCCTTAAATCAATTTAGGTACAAACATACTTAAACCCTATTTTCATTAATCAATTATCAAAATTGATTAATAACCTAATGGTTAATTATTTTTTATAATCTAAAATCAATTAGTTACTGAATAAACCAACCACCCCATTGTCATCATAACAACCCTTACCCTTTAAGAGAAGGAAGAACGACGTGAGATTTGATTCCTCATTCAAAGGATACGTCAGCAAGCCTTTCACAGCTTCAACTCCAAACCTTTTTCTTTTATTTCTTTGTATTTATACTATGGAGTTAAAATCAAAAGGTTTCTTAATCACCTTAGAATAAAACTAATTTTTCTAAAAGGTTAAGTGGTGACTCTAATGACTTCACATACAACGTGCACTCCAACGGACACTTGTGCGGGCACAAATGTAGGAATCTGATCCACAATCCGTGAAGCCTTGAAAGTGCAATCTGAAAGATTTCCTCATGACGTAACAAGGCCTGCAGGTATGCACTTTGGGGGGAAATTCCGCGGTCCGTTCGACTGGGGCGTCATAGATATGAACTTCAAAGAATAACTAAAAACTCAGAGAAATTCGAGCTTAAGCCCAACAACCCTCGAGTATGGTCTTCGGTGTACTTCTTCGACTTGGGGATTCACCCTAAGTGAGGCTGAAAAAGTAAAAAAATTTCAAAGGATAGAGAAGGAAAATGAGTCAAAATAAGGAGGTATATATAGATATTTTATAAGAGCTTTCATATTCTCGACCATTATAATTTAAACACGACACGTGATAAGATATTTTATATTAGCTGGCAAAGCCACGTGGCAAGGGAAACTGCATCACAACAAAGCTTCCCAAAAATAAGAAGTGAAGCCATTAAAACACATCAAACTGAGCTGAATCCTTCATCAAGGCATTGAAACCATCAACATCATTAGGCCATAACCTCCATACAGAAAGTGAGGATCTAAAGGCGTCCCTTCAGTAGATTTTGTCCAAACAAGAGCAATCGAACTTCGAAGCCCTTTAACCTCTTGTGAACAAAAAGAGTCATTGATACGACTCAGAACTAAAAAGACAAAATGGAAATGGACTTGAAAGAATAACTAATAACCTAAAGAAAGTCAAGCCTAAGCCCAACAACCTTCGAGCACTGTCTTCGATGTATTTTTTCAACTTGGGGTTTCGCCCTAGGTCATACTGAAGCAACCCATTCGAGTGGGACCCACATAAATCCTACAGAATATTCCTCTAGACATTTTTCATATGCTCATAATAGATAAATGTTATTCTCCCACTTGGGGACCACACACTGAACTATGCAGATCCCTCCATTTGGCATACCCATAGCTGTCCAAGTGTCCTAAGGGAATCTCATAAATAGTATAAATACTTCATGATGGCACACATTTCAAGCTAATAAATCCTAGTCTTAAATACTCCATAAATCTAAGTCCATTATCCATTAAGACTCTTCGGGCCTAAGGCATATAATCATATTTACTGACTTGAGCATCGGATGGTCCTTACCAGGATCAAAGCCCGATCCTCTTAGCTCACCATTGTTCATTGGTGCAGGTATTCAAAACTCAAAGGCTCTATCATTACAACCATAGTCCAAAGATCCTAAGTTGTTAGGCATCATCCCTATCAAATTGGCATCGTTTATGGGAAACCGATTGACAAAGTTTTCCTAATCTTAAAAGCCATTCTCTTCTTTCTTTGAGGATTGTCACGTTGACTTTCCTTTCTTGGCATAAAAGCTTGCACCTTAGGAATATTAAGCTTGGATGACCCTCAAAACACTAGAAACAATAACACAGATGCTTCACTAAGCCACCCACTGGAAACAATACTAGCGAGACTCAAGTCGTAAATACAAACACCACCTCTGACCTGGCAACACCCTTCTAAGTCTTAGCAGATATCCTCAGAAACTCTCAAGCAAACATAGCCATGCCCCCACCCCAAGCATTGATTAGTGCACCTTCAGGCTTGTTACCAGAAGTACAAAGTGTCGTCCTAGGTGCACTAGCACCTTTCCTACAACTCTTGCAAAACCAAAGCCCACCAAGACCAATAAATGGGAACACACCCATGGTCCTAGCTAGAATAGCCAGATCACTATTACTCCAAACACTTAAAGGAGAGAAGGATGATAAATCATAAGTATATGCGAGCAGGTTGAGATCGAAGATAGGAGCTGTGAGAGGAAACCATATGGGCCTGATGGGTAGAAGACTAAGAGGTGAAGATGGTAAGCGAGGAAGCGAAGTGGGGAGAAGAGGGGATGAGAATGATAATAGAGTGGAAGTTAGTTCAGCTAACTCCATGAAGTCCATGCCAGAAGGGGGAGAAGTCGCTCCAGGAGAGATCATAGTAGACAAAGGTCTCATTATGAATTTCGATCCCGAAGGAGAGAACACGAAGCCATTAGTCGTAATCTGAGGGATTTTAGGGAGATGGTGAAGCAGTTCATGGAAGAATTTGGGGAAAAAAAGGAAATATGGAGATAGAGAGTTAACATTGTAGCTAGAGTCTCCATTCATCAGGAGAATAGTAGAGTACCAAATGCCAAGTAAATTCAAAACACTGAACATCACAAAATATATAGGATCCATAAATCCAAGGGTCTATATCCTTAATTACAAGCATTAAATTGAGTTACAGACAAGGGATGATGAAGCATTCTACAGGTCCTGCAGGGTTTCATTAGATGGAGCAGCTACCAAGTGGTATGATAGCTTGTAAGGGGGAAGCATAGAGAGCTTCCAGTAGTTTGGCAAAGAGTTTTATGAAGAAGTTTGCAGTTAGCATTCCCATAGAAATGCAAACTCAGCCTTCAGAGCTTATGAAGAAAGGCCATGATGAGTCGCTAAGAAACTTCTTGGCTCGATTTAATGTAGAGGCACTGAAAGTAACTTACTTCGATTAGGCCAGAGCAGTAGAAGCTTTGCAAAAGTGTACCACCCATACAGACCTTTTTAAGAAGCTATATAGAGAAATGTCAAAAAGCCTTGAAGAGGCGATGACTATAACACATAATTACATTCAGTAAGATGACACTTTCCGAGTGAGTCAATTCACTCAAAAGAGAAAGAGGGAAGAAGAAGATACCCCTTTAAAGAAAAGCAAGAAGAAAGAAGTAGGGGGAACAAGTGACTCCAAGAATGTGGTTTTTCCTAGGAAGGAGAAGGAAAAAGATCCTGCCAAGAGAACCTTTATTGTAACCAAATTAACCCCACTAAATGCTAAACTAGAGGCTATCTTTGTAGCTTATCAAGATCAAGCTATATGGCATAAGCCAAAGCCGATCAGGAAAGATCCTGAAAAAAGGGATAAAATGAAGTTCTGTAAGTTCCAAAATACCAATGGCCATACAACCAATTCATGCAAACACTTAATGGAGGAAATAGAGTGGTTAATCAAATAGGGTTACTTGAAAAGATATGTAAGAGATGATAGGAACCCAGAGCCACTGGTGGTAAATGATGGAACACTAGAGGACATTGCTTGCCTAACTACAGGACCTCAGGAGGATGGGATAAACAATAAAGACAAAGTCATAACCCGAAGCCAAAAAACACTAGAGTTTGTCTTTTACAATGGCTAGAAGTAATGGGCCGAAGAAGATGGGATAAGGCCAAGCCAAGAAAATCGAATTGTCATCAAAGCTATTATTGCCAACTATAATGTGTAGAGAACCTTAGTAGACAATAGAAGCTCAATTAATCTGCTGTCCTTTGAGGCTTATCATAAAATGGCGCTAAAGGAGTATGAGCTGAAGGAGTTGAAGAACCCAGTCAGAACTTTGGATAAGATATAAATTCCTACTGCATGATAGATTAAGCTGCCCTTCACCGTAGGGGTAGCTCTAAAGAGTGTGACAGTGATGGCACTCTTCGTGGTGGTGAAAATCCTAATAGCTTATAGTGTCTTTATGGGGAGACTATTGCTCGATGACTTGGACGCAAATACCAACGTGGAAAGGGGAAGGGTGAAGGTCCCTTTACCTGATGGGATAGATTTTTATGTATACGGTACCTTGAGGTAGGAGCCTGAGTTTGAGTTCACTGAAGAAAGGAAAAGCATGAATCATTTATAGAATAAGGAGGTGTGTATGGACCAAGAAGACATAGGGGTAAGGGAAGATCATAGGGCCCAACCATTAGGAGAATTAGAGACATTTCCAATTGATGAAGAAAGCCAAGAGAGATATCTAAATGTTAACCAGGAATTGGCAGAGAAAGATGAAGCGAAGAAGCTTTTGGTGAGCCACAGAAGGACCTTTACATGGGATTCCCCATAAATTCTAGGGATTAATCTAGAGGTGATGACACACAAGCTCAATGTAGACCTAACCTTTAAACCCATCAAATAGAAGAAAAGGTTCTTTGGCATAGAAAGGTAGGCAATCCTTGACAAAGAGGTGGTGAAGTTAACAGGAGCTGGATTTATTAGAGAAGTCCAATTCCCATAATGGATGGTCAATTTAGTCCTAGTAAAGAAGGCAAATGGGAGTTATAGAATGTGTGTATACTTCACTGACCTGGACAGAGCCGGTCCGAAGGATTCCTATCTGTTTCCAATGATAGATTAATTGGTGGACTCCACAGAGGGATACAAGTTTCTCTCTTCCCTCCATGCCAATATGAGATATCACCAAATTAAAATGGACCCAGAAGACGAAGAAAAGACAACATTCATCACTGAAAAAGGCACTTATTATTTCACTTCTATACCCTTTGGCCTCAAAAATGCAGGAGCGACGTATCAGAGGTTATCAATAGAATTTTCAAAGATCAGTTGGGTAGAAAGTTAGAGGCTTACATCGATGATATGATAGTGAAAAGTAAAAGATTCAGAGAGCATATGAAAGACCTGAAGGAAATTTTTAGAGTAATGAATCACTATAGGATGAAATTGAATCTGAAGAAGTGCACCTTTTTCATTCAAGGTGGTAAGTTCATCAGGTATTAGGTGAGCAAAAAAGGAATTGAAACCGATCCTAATAAGGTAAAGGTGATTTTAGATATGCCAGTACCGAAGAATGTGAAGGAGGTGCAAATACTAACTGTGAGGTTGGTGGCTCTCAACTGGTTCATATCAAAGGCAACATAAAAATACCTATCATTTTTTAAAAGATTGAGGAAGAATGCATCCTTCGAATGTCAGAATATTGTCAGAAGGCCTTCGAAGACCTAAAAACCTATATGGCCTAGAGCAAGTGCTTAGCAGGCCATTATCTTGAGAGTAAGTGCTCATATACTTCTTAACATCCTAATATGCAATAGGAACTATGCTAGAAGTTCAAAGTGTATCTCCAGGCACATCAGGGGGTGGTGGTGATAGATAAGCCCCTACAAAAAACTCTTCCCCAGCTACAAACCTCAGAGAAAATGCTATGTTGGTCTATAGAGCTTAGATAATATGCTCTATAATATAGGCCCAAGCATTAGCAACTTTCATCTCAGAATGCTCATTCCTAGAGGAAGACAAGGAAGAGGCTGAATGAAGCAAAGCCAAAAAAAACTTATAAACCATTTGGGAGTTATATTTTGATGGTGCTAGTGCTTATAAAGCTAGTGGAATAGGGATTGTCCTCAAAAGTGGTACAAGGGTCCTTATCCAATATGCTTTGAAGTTAAACTTCCCTACGACCAATAATACAACTGAGTACGAAGCATTGGTACATGGTCTCAAGCTAGCAGATTTCCTCTAAGTGGAAAATTTATGTATATGCAGCGACTCACAATTAGTGTTCGAACATGTTGATGGAATATTCGAACCTAAGAATGAAAAGTTGGAAAAATACTTAGCCATCATCAGAGAGTAGATACAAAGATGCGAGAAAAAAAGGGTGGAGGTAGAGTACCAAATAGTCCCAAGGCTTCAAAGTTGCCGAGCTGACAGCCTAAGTAAACTAGTAACAGCACACCCCTCGGGATATCATAACAAAGTCTTCATGGGGACCCTATCGACATCCAGCATAGGCGAAGCCGAAGAGGTGATAGAGGTTAAAGAGAATGAGCCAAGCTGGATTGATCTAATTAAGGCATACCTAGAGAAAGGGGAATTGTCACAAGACCCAAAAGAAGAAAAGAAAGTTAAGAGGCGAAGTGCCTACTTCTCTGTCCAAAACAACATATTATACAATAGGGCATATTCACTCCCTTGGCTCATGTGTCTCAAGCCAAGTGAAGCAAAGTACATCCTCTAAGAGGTACATGAGGGGTTGTGTCGAATGCACATTATGGGAAAGGCACTGGTAGCCAAAGTGCTCCGATAGGGCTACTATTAGCCTACAATTATGATAGATGCATGATCCTTAGTGGGAAAATTCCCATCATGCTAGAAGTTTGCAGACTTAATGAAGGCACCAGAAACAGAGAAGGTCCCAATATATAGCTCTTAGCCCTTCGCGAAGTAGGGGATAGACATTATGGGCCCCTTCCTAATGGTTCAGGGCAGAGGAATTCTTATTTGTCATGGTAGAGTACTTCACAAAATGGTTTGAAGTAGAACCTCTGGCAACTATCTCAACAAATAACATAATCAAGTTCATATGGAGAAGCATCATCTACAGAATCAGAATTCCTTATCAACTCATCAGTGATAATGGAAAGAAATTTGACAATACAAATATTAGGGGAAGCATTAAGCAACACTTCTCTTCAGTAGCCCATCCCTAAACTAATGGGCAGACAGAAGCCACTAACAGAACCATTCTCTAAGGAATCAAGTGAAGATTAGAAGGGTATGGAAGATATTGGGTTAAAGAGCTCCATCATGTACTCTAGACATATCGAGCAACTCCAAGAGAGCCAATAGGAGAAACCCCCTTCATTTTGACTTTTGGTACTGAAGCAATCACCCTAATTAACATAGGGCTGCTAAGTGGAAGGGTCCTTTATTACAATGATGAGGAGAATGATAAGTTAAGAAGGATAGACCTAGTTCTATCAGAGGATCAAAGAGAAGAGATAGTCATCAGAACCATTTCTTATAAGCGAAGAGCTGCCAATTATTTTAATAATAGGATGAAGGCCAGAAGATTCAAAGAAGGCAATTTGGTAATGAGAAGCCTTAAAGTGATAGGCAAAAGAGGAGTTAGCAAGTTAACCCCAACATGGGAAGAGCCCTTTAGAGAGTTTAATAAGTGATAGGCCTTGTACAACATTTGAAAATGTACTATCAACGAGCAAAAATTAATGAATATTTGGCTTCTAAGTTAAATATGTGCACTTTATGATCTTTATTTCTAAGACCTGCTCGACAAGCGAAATACTTTCCTTCGGAGGCATCCATCCTTGATGAAGGATATAAGACCTACTTAATAGGTGAAAGACCTTCCCTAAGAGGCATTCATCCTTAGTGAAGGATATAAGACCTTCATGATAGGTGAAAGATCTTCCATGGGAGGCATTAATCCTTGATGAAGGATATCAGACCTGTTTGACAGGCGAAAGACCTTCCCAGGGAGGCACCCATCCTTAGGGAATGATATAGGACCTGTTTGAAGGTTTGAAGGGAAAAAGACCTTCATCAGAAGGCATAAAACCTAACACCTTTAGCAAAAGGCACAAACCCTTAGCAAAAGAGAAAGTACCTATTTAATAGGAAACTAATTTCCCCAGTAAAGCATGAACATTAGGTAATGGATACCTTTGATAAGAGACTTAAAAAATTCAAAGAAAAAAAGAATAGCCTAAAGAAAAATTGAGCTTTGATAACCAAAGAATACTTAGAATCATCCAGAAAAATTTAAATTAAAGAAGATTTTCATTAAAGATTAAAACAATTTAAAAGTATACATTTATAAATATATAAAGAAAATTTACAAAAATGCATCAGAATTACTGAAGATTAGGGCCACCCTCCTTGAGATCTACCTCCTCATCCAGATCTTCACTCAAAGAAGAGGGAAGATTTTTGTGTTTGTCCACCTCGAAGGTAGGGGAAAAAGGCTAAGGAAGTCTGCTCAAATAATTATTGTTGGAAGGAATAATAACCTTCTTCAGCTCATGTATCTTAAAGGAGCCAGCATCCTCAGAGTGCTTTGACAATATCTCCTAGACACTCTAGTTATACTAAAGCATCCCATGCAGCACTTCCCTCTTCATAATATACTTCCCTAACCACTCAAAAGAGAAAAAACTCTTTTATGGATCTGCGAACCCCCTCTGTATGCCTTTTAGCTTGCTCAGATAGGGACTTCAAAAGCTTCTGAGAAGAATGAAGTTCTCCTCATAGCATATCCTTCTCTTATTGAATAGAATGATTTTTCCCCTCGAAGGTGATCACTTGTTGGTTTAGGGAGGTGATCAACTCTTCATTCTCCTTAAGTTTAGCATGAAGATCTCTAAGCTCCT